>JAPMOQ010036171.1:990028-1045041 GCA_026543055.1 Argiope trifasciata
ACACACACACACACACACACACACACACACACACACACACACACACAACTAGCAGTTTTATAGAAATTTAAATCTTTAGTATTAAGTCCACGTAACAGGGAAGTTTACTAGGGAAATCTAAATGTTTAACTTTAAGTTAAATATTCTCTTCTCATATCTTATGTAAATGGAAGCAAAATAAATAATAAATTAATTAAGAGTAAGGTCTAAAAAATAAAAAATCTTTTCTTTTATTGAATTTTTTGTGTTCAGTAAGTCAATTTAATGATCAGGTTTCTGATCATCAAATCATCAGGTTTCTGATCATCATCTTGAGAGAGAGAGAGTGAGAGTTTTAATGTGTTAATAGTTGCTTGCACAACCTAGAGCTTCTAACCGAAATTCTGATGATGCAAAAACTATTTCTAGAACATTGATAATTAAATTTATTTCAATTTTTTCTCTTTGTATGTCTTGCATATTCTTTCCATCGTAAGATTCTTGAGGATGGAAAAGCTTAGTAAACATCTTTCAATAATTTTAAAAACTTAATTTGTCGCTGATCATGTAATGAAACAATTAATCAGTGTGAAAAAATATAAAATAATTACAAGAACTCCTTGTAACAGAATAAATAATTTAAGGTGGTAATGCAATAGTAAAAATAGATTTCTACGAGATATATCGATTTCAATAATATTTGCATGGTGTAAAGTAATAATATAGAAAAATTATTTCTAGTGGAAAAATGATAATGTAGCTATTTGATACCAATTACTTTACTATTAATAAATCAGTTACAAATTGTGGAATTGGCTCTTGAAGACGCTTTTCTATGAACAAGGTCATCAAATCTGGGCGAAAAGGAACATGGATATTGTATTTTATCGCATGCATTCAAAATACTAGATAGTACTTCACAGGTGTAGTAGAATATTGTAAAAAAGGTTTTATCATCTCGCAAACCCTTCTCCCCTTGAATATTATCGTAAAAGAAAATAATTAGGTCAGAACTACTTCGTCAAGGGGAAAATAACCATTCATAAATAGGGATAAATAAATGGAATGGCGTTTTTTTAAAATATTATTTTTTATATTTCTTTATTCAGTTTAAATCTCTTTGGAAATTGAATATGTCATTTGATTGTATTATATTAATCTTTCATAAGCCTTTTCCGACAGTATTTAATTATTTCATTTTCTGAGAAAATATTTTTACTTTTTAAACAAAAAATATGTATTCTATTTAAGTAAAACTGATTTATGGAATACTTTTTTATGCTCTAAGTGCATATATAACTTAGAACTTTTCCACAAATTAAATTTTGAAACTAGATAATATTTATGGAAATTTTCAAATGTATTAAGGTAGTTTAGAACATGTTTTTTTATATTTGATTTACCCAATATTTTGCATATATTTTCAGCATAAATAAGCTTTTCAATAATAATACCAAATATTTGTGGGGATATTCAAAACAACAATAATTCAAAACATATCAAGTTTAATTTAGTTACCAGTATTAAAAGGGAAATTCTTTTCAATATAGAAACACAATATAGTGGCTCGAAAATTTAAAATATATCTTGTAACCGATTTCAAAATAATAAAGTGCTATGCAATTAAAACTGCACACATTAAATAGAATATCATTAAATGATTTTTCATTTTTCAACATAAAGTATCTTAAAATTCAAAATTTTTAACACAAGAAAAATTAAGGAGTTTATAAATAATTTTAAAAACTTAAAGATATTTTTATGGAACACAGCACTTTTTAAAGACGTCTTAGAGTTTGAAGCACAATACTTTTTAAAGAAGGTTAAAGGAAATAATATTAATTTTTACTTGTACAATAAATTCTTAATTGCACTGAAACACATTTTCATCTAATAACAATGAGTTTTTATGAATTATGTAGAGAGCAGCAGCTGTTTTCCAGTATAGTAATTTTAACCATGGTGATAAGATTATCTACCTCCAGAAAACATTGAAAAGATTTTGAAATTTCATGAAGTTTCAGACGAAAGATCGAATAAAATAGTAAACTGAATAAAGATAAATGGGTGTGGTCAGTAAAATTTTCCAAGGTATTTTTTTCCTACTAACTAGATGACAATCTTAAAAGCTTTGTAACGCATTTGTTTTTTTAAAAAAAAACTTAGTATCCTTTAATGTGTTTTATTCTTCGTAGTATTAAGGAAATAATTCGAGTTTTTGTCTATTATCAAGGCTTAAAGTCTTATCAAGATTCTTTCTTATCTAAGACATGATGAGCGGAGGATAAGCAACCGAGCAGGAAAATAAAAAGAAAGAAATGGTGTTATTACACTGGCACAATGTTTCAATTCTGTGTGAAAATAATAGCCCGCGTGGCTCGAAATTTAAAATGAAGTCGGAGTTCGTAAACACACACCCGCAGGTATAGGGTACACTAATAGAATATCTGCTAAAAAACGAAAAATTTTAATTAATAAGGTGTTGGGTCACTTTTGATCTGAATGGTAGTTCGCATTTGACGTGGGACAGACAAATAAAGGTCATTAAAACGTTTTTCGTAATTTGCATCCATTCCTGGTTCAGGGTCGTCTCGAATTCAAATAGTGTGCGTGGAGGAGCAAACCGAACATGGAATTGGCTCTCAAAAAAAACCCCACAGAGTCCCCTGATCTCAATGATATTGAGATCAGGGGACTGAAGACATCATATTAGATGTTCCACTTCATCATCATGCTGATTTAGCCATGTTTGAACACAGCGAGAGAAGCATAAAGGGTCATTGTCATCATGGAACACAGATTGCTCTTCTGGAAAGACAGATTGAAGCTTAGAGTTAAGATGACCTGCGAGAATGCTTCGATAAGGGTCATCTGTGATCATCTTCCTCTAGACAGCAAAAGGACCCACTCCAAAGAAAGATATTACTCCCTACACCATTACCCCATCCCTCCAAGTTTCATGATTGGAACCAGACAGTCAACATGAAATGCTTCTGGCGTTGTTCAGCAGACGAATACAAGTTCAACTGGTCTAGAATAATGCAAATAATGACTTGTTCAAATTGCAGTTGTGTCCAGTTTAGGTGGTCTTGACACCAATGCAGTCTCTTCATAGATTCTACAGAAACTAACGATTTTGAAATAGCTGATCTGCCATGAATGTTGGCAGCATGCAACTCTAGTTAAATATTTTTCATGGACACAGAGTTGCAAAAGTATGCATTCATCTCGGAAGTTATCTGTGGTAGTTTAGTCTTGAGTTTTGGGCGACTCTTCAACACCTGTCTATCAAATTCTTTCAGCTTCAACTTTCGCCCACCATTGGGATGCGCAGAAGAAACCTTGCTCAGGTTTATGCAGACTGTCATAACCCTTGACACAATGTTTCTTAAAATACCCATAAGGTTGGCTGTTCTGGACACGGGCACTCCGGGAGGGAGCTTCAATTATCAGGCATTTTTTTTCACGTCTGAGAGTCGTTTTACATAATCACGCTTTGCTAGGTACAGAATTTTTTAATTCAACTTTCATACTTCCAAATGTTTGACTGATACCTTTCTTTTTAAATTCCATTGCGATTTGAGGCAGCCTTTTATTGGATGATCGAAGAACGACTCATTTTTAAATGGTATTCCAATTATTTTGTCCTATACCTGCATTGTCCGAAGAGGTACAGTAAAAGCTAATTTACAGTGAAAAAATGATACTATATACTACTTACATACAATCGCTTTCCACCACACATTTATGCACATTTATTCAGTTTTCAACAAGCTTATGCTCGGAATATCTTAGAAAGCGCAATTTAAATGAATTTTGATTTTCACATTAAAACATTGTTAAAAGAAAACTGAAAACAAGATTGTAAAATATTTTGTGTATAGTTTAAATCAATGCATTTTAAACAATGGATTATAAATGGTTTATATTGAACTTTTCTATAATTTTTTTCAACATTAATAGAGAAAATATTCAAAGATGCACTTTGAACTAAGCAACATTATTAAATTCATTAAAAAAGTGTTTTTATTTAATCATGTTAACTGCTTTCTCTATATAATGAACCATTCTTTCATTTATTTACTGATATTGAATGGCGCCAAAATTTCAAGAAAAAAAAAGATTTATTTTATTATTTTTATTTTACAAAGGACCTGTTATTAGTTTTTTAAAAAATTTTTTAAAAACCCTTCTTTTTATTGCATAACTAAGAGAGACGAAAAAAGGAAAGACATTTGTTAATACAGAAATTTGGAATTTTAGAAACAAATCTGTATTTATTCAGTGGAATATAAAGAGAAAAAATTTGCAACTTATAACTTAATTTTACCACGCCTTTAATAATGAGTTTAACATTAGAAATTTAAAAAAATCTCCAACAATTGCTCGCTTTAGGAAATAATCAGATTTCCACTGCGTACAATTGTTTTGCAAAATTACTGGCCTGAGATGTTTTAACCCTGAATGCATAAAAGACTTTTATGTTTAAGTCAGTATTCACAAACATTTAAAACCTTGCAATCCTCAAAATTAAAGAATTATTTTTCAACCCGCGTGCGATTCGCAACAATGTTTGAGTGCCCTTGGAGGCACCTTGAGGGAGCGCAAGGGCAACAGCCGCGTGGTTCCGCCCCTGCACCCAGACACACCTTCGCTGGCATCACGCCAAAAAGCGGGGGCGCACCCACGCCGGAAGTCCCCGACTTATAAATGGACGTGTTGGATGGAGTTGATGGGGCTTTTCATTCCGGATTCTTTTTCCTAGACAGAAGGGAGCGATTCCGAAAGCTGTCGATCGTTTCAGAAGGAAACAAAATCGTTTTTGACGCTACATAGAAGAAAAATAACGGTTATGGCTGCAAAATACCGATTTCACCAAAAAAATTGCTCTACATCTGTTTTCAAAATGGGAAATTAATAAAGGTGGGTTCACAGGAGACCAACTATCGGGCGCAATCGTTGCCTCTGCTGTTGTCCTGTATTGTCCTCGTATGAACATTGGGACAATAGCCAACGTCTTGTCCCGCTAGGGTCAAGTGATTTTCCGGAAGTAGGCGTGATCTTTTGTTGTGCACAATAGTTAGCCTCGTGTGAACCCACCTTAACGAATGGAATATAAATAACCTAACATAAGAAACCGGTGAACGATGCAAAATAAAAAAGTATCAAATTGAAATAACATCCTCTTATTTTAATACATCTTTATATAAGATTGTTTTGTAACCTTAGCGCAATTATTTTTGCTATTAAATTATTTTAAGATCAGAATAATTGTTTTTCTACTATGAGTCTTTGACCTCTGTCATAAAGTACTTGAACTGGCATATCCAGTTCAAATTTCATAACTCTACAAGCGAAACAAAGTGGCCGGATGAAATATATCCTGATTTTGTGGAACAGGATTTCGAACTGAAGCTTTCAGTTTTAAGAATAGAGAGTTTGCCACAAGACTAATACAAAGACTAAAAATAGCGAATTGTTACGGTAAAAGCTTTCTTCAGTTTCTTCAAATACTCAAACTTCCACACAAATAATAATACCTTAATTCAATCTGAAGCAATGTATGTTTTAGCTTGATATCAGAAACAAGTCAGGAACAGCAAATTCGATCAAGAGAGAGTTCTGGAGAAATTCGAATATTAATGAGTAAGAAATTAAAAGTGCTGTCAAGATTTTCTTCATATCAAGAAATTGCTGCTATTTTTCCTCAAATCATTGATTAGTGCTGATCCTTTAGACATTTTAATCTTTTATTATCTTTTCAAAATTATTAAATGGTGCTGTTCTTTCAAGCTTTTTATCTTTTACTTTCTCCTACGTATTCTAGTCAGAAATTTGTTCTTGAAGCAGAAACATATTTAGGATGTTATTTTAAAAGGTATTTATTTTATGATGGTATTTTAAGAAGCAAAATTCATAAACACAAAATATTCTCCAAAAATGAAAACTTGAACAAAAAAATAACCCTTTGTGTAACCCTTTGCAAAAAAAAAAAAAAAAAAAAAAAAAAAAAAAAAAAAAACCGAATTGAAAAGTTTGAATAAAGGATGTAATTCTATAAAATAAAATACAGTATAATTAAAATAAATAAATAAAATAACGTTGAATTAATTTGTACGTAACATTATCTGACATCATAAATGAGAAACGATGATAATTCATGCCAAAAATACAATATTACAATCTTGAAAAGGAAAGAATAATACCAATTTTTGCCATAAAAAAACAAACAACAAAAAAAAAGAATTGAGAAATATTATACTATTTAGAAATACGAGTCCTATTAAAATATTCAGACTGACTTCTCGAATCCTTACTGGCGGCAGTGCCGTTTGTGTGGATAGAAGAAATGCTAGACCGAAATCACTACGTGATTCGAATGAGCAAAACCCATTTAAATGTCTCATTTCATTTGAGAGATTTCTTAATGTGTGCGAAGAAAAAAAGCGTCCGCTTTGAGAGCAAACAACTTTTACGTTATTTCGTTCTTTTTCAATTCAAAAATAGTGAAGTCTGAAAAAAAAATTACAGATTATAATTTTTTATCGTTAACGAAGAAAAAAAGGATGGAACCATACGATCCATATTTATTAGATGCCTCCCTCAAAATCACTTTTTTTCCCTTTATACTTGAGAACATCAAAATGCTTTTTTCAAAAGAGTTATCGAAAAACCTCCAAATAACTTTCATTTCATTCATTTTAAATAGCAAATTTTCCTTGAAAATACAAAAATAAATAAATATCGATCTTTGATTTTACTTCTTCGCGGATCGATGTAAGAAGTGACGTCTTTTAAAGTTTTGAATTATTTCTTGCTTACCACTTTGGTGAAACCATTCGCTATTCGAATACCATTTAAAATTTTAAAATTCTGCAGAATGAACGAACTAGTTCCATAGCCATATGTACAGCGTTGATTTCGTCGATTTTTATTTTATGTGAAAGTTTATGGCCTCTAGATACATCAAAGATTATATACTGAATTTGTCTACATTTTCGAGAGATATTGTGAAATTAGACTAAATTCTCAACTGCCACAATTTTCATCACACATTAAGTTTAATTTGCAAACATAACTAATCCAGAAAATTACCCTATCATTATTCTTCAATCCTTATTTAATATACTGCGTTGCTCGTTTTACTAAAATGCCTTTCTTTCATTAAGTAGTCACTGAAAGCCGATAATACTAAGATTTTGAAAGTTGATGGCTATGAAAAAATTTATTTTTAATATTTTTACGGATTTCCCATCTGGTCGTAATCCGTAGGGTTCGTTTCTTTGTATAGTGGGTGAATATGGTATGGAAGATAAATAGCAATGAACAGTCCTTGACAAAACACAATGAACACGTTTATTTACTTGACGGAGACAGGACATCATAGAGAGACAATTATGTACAGCCGAAACGAACACACAGACTGAACACAGCAGCATTCTACATCAGCAGTAGCCCACAAGTAGAAATTCCTTAGTGACAACGAAGACAGCACGCAAAGCGGCTAGAAGGAGAGGGAATCTCCGTGGGATTCTATCTGTGCTTATGTAGGTCTCTCCAAACGGCTGAAACTACTTCTCTGTCTCTTCTTGCTTTCACTGCAGTCTCAATACTTCTCACAGCGAACTACGACACAAGACACGACAACGGTATACAGCGGTGCAGCACTCCGTCGTTGTTTCGTTATTCTCTCGGCGATTCCTCAGTTCAGGACTCTTATTCAAGACCTCTTAATTCAAGTTTACTCGATTCACCACTATTTTGTTCCAGCATCAAATTGCTGGCCTTATATAGCTCCGGGAGGTGGGGCTAAATCCTTCTGGACCAATCATTAGCATTCTGGATGTATTTCGGTTCCTAATGCACGGATTGGGATAATTCTCGATGTTTCAGGTATTATCCACTTTGTCGCCAAATTCGTCACCAAGTTAACAAATGGTCGCCAATTTTCCTACCAAGCTCTGGAATCTTTGATGTGTCATCCGGGCACCGTTCAATACAGATGTCTGTAAATCAGTCTTTTTTACGAGACATTATTAGCGCAGGAAAGCAAAATTACTGATTCGTAACAATATCTTTCAAAATGGAGTGCAGTGACAGGTACCGTGATCATTGATAATCAAAAACCTTTTTATGATTTTTTAAAAAAAATAAGCACGGTAATTGTGGTTGGGAAACTAAGTTGCCGTTTTCTCTCATCGAGAAATGCTATAAAGAAGTGTTTCTTCCGTATCTCTCTGAAATGAAAGTAGGAGGCTGTGAAGTCTAAGCACCTTTAATGTGTTTAAACAAGTCTTCATACGAAATACAGATTTTCTACATCAATTCAATTTTTGGGGTTAGAGATATCACTAATCAGAATCACATCTGGAGATCTTTGGTTTTCCTCATGGTTTTTTCCTTTTCCTTTTGGTTTTCCTTAAAGTAGATCTAAATAAAAACTAAAAACCCTTTTTATGTGTGATTAAGAATTATTTTTTAAAGAAATGTGTAAATAGATATTGCATAAATATGACAGAGATCTATTTTTGATCAAATTTTGAAACATGTAAACAGTATTTATCATATACTACTTTTATTAACTTGACTTGTTTTCAACATTAAATTTTGGTATCAGTTTTTACTTATTTTTTGGCGTGTTAAGAGTTTAAAAATTTTCTATACTTTTTTTTCTAAATGATTAGGAATTATTTCAAAATTTAATTATCAGTAAACTGATTCATTACATTGAATTGTGATTCTAGGATGGCTGCATTTGATACTAAATTTGTGTAATAATTGATTTTACTATTCATAATATTGAATTTCAGATTGAAAACAAAATTTAAAAAAAGAAACTGGTAAATATTTAAGTATAAAAATTTCCTTTTATCACATCCCTATTATTGAAATTCATTGGATTGTTATTTAATTTTCATAATCCTATGCTCACAGATATTTTTATCGAGTTCTTTTATTATTTTATCTTTATAATAAAGATAAACTGAAAACAATTCTTAAAAGCACACCTCTACTATGGTGGTAAAAAGTAGAAATTTTCCTATATTTGAATCATTTTTTACTTTTCAATCCTTACTTTTTAATGCATTATTATAATTATTATGCATTTAGAAATGATTTAAATTTCAAATTGTACAGAAGGTGGCAGGATTTATATGCAACAAATTAATTACGTTATTCTATTAGTTGATTATTAAAATCTGAAAAACTTAAGTATTATTTAGAAACTATTATAAAAATAATGGTTTTTAAATAATATTATGATACGACAATTACGATAATATAATTATACGAATATTTATATGGATTCATGAAATCAGTGTATTTTTATAATATTTAATTATTATTTAATAATTAAATAGTATAAAAATATATTGATTTCCTGAATCCATACAAATAGTCGTATAAATGTTCCATAATTCTAAAACATGAAGAAATGCAACATAATTCAGTCTTTACAAATGTATAACCTATACCTGAAATAAAAGTGTGCAATGAATATATTTCTTTCGATTTTAAATTTATTAATTGTTTAAATGTTTTTGGTGTATTTAAGTTTTTACATAAACCAAATTTCCCACAATGATAAACCCACAGATTTTTCTGTATCAAAATTCAGGGAAAAATTAATCACTGGTTGTTTAGTAATATTCACAAATATAAAAACGAAATAGGAAAAAACCCCATCATTACATACAATTATCGCTTTCAATTGAAAATATCGGTAATGTGGAAAATTCAAGATTTTGAATGCTTTCATGATTTAGACTGTCTCACATATAAAAAAAGAAATTGCAATTTATGTATTCATCTGTGTTCTTGAATACGAGAAGATATTTCTTAAACACAATGGCAGAGACATTTGGTGCGTTACCAAATATTATCCGTGCATCAGAGTGATGACATTTGGTGCATCATCCGTGCAAATACTATGATTCATGTGAAGATTTGGAGGGTGCCTTTCTACAAAATATTAAGTTATTTCATTTATCATTTAACATTGATTTAGTTCCCCACGTGGAAACATTTACTCAGAAAATGTAAGGCATTAATTTGGATAATAGAGAGCGTTCGGTCTCCTGCTCTTGTGTTGTGATGTAGACTGATCTATTTTTTCTATTTACTTTTTGCATATAAAGAATATCCTACCCTCCTGGTAGAAAAATAAATCAAAGTTGTAAAATTTCAAAAATTTCTTCTTCTTGGCCACGCTGATGCTAAGATGTGTTTGCACGCACGCACACACACACACACACACACACACACACACACACACACACACACACACACACACACACACACACACACACAAGCACATGTTTTTTAAATTACTCAAGATGTTTAAGAAACTCTAGTCTAGTCATTAATTTTGTTCATTATGTATATGAGTCTCAGTAAAAGAGTGACATTGTTCAAAAAAGGAATATAAATTTCGCATTTGATTTCTCAAGTTGTTTTCTAAATTGTGAAGTTAATTTCAATAAAGCGATAGAAAGGCATCTTTTCTCTGAGGGTGTCCACTATATTGCTGACTTGAATAGAATTGGATTGAAAATTTAAGAATAGCATGTATAATAGCACCCTATAGAATATATTCTCAAATATATTTATTATATTAGAAAGCTTTATTTGTAAACCAAGTGAAAATAAAGCGAAATAAAATAAGAAGGAAAAAAAGTTAATTTCAAAATTTATTGAATCATTTCAAAAGTTTATATTCTGAAAAATAAAAAATCTGAATCTCTGTTGATTAATTCTTAACAAAGATGAAAAATACATGAATATATACTTCTAGGAACAGCGCAAATTATTTGAATTCTATTGAAACTATGCAAATATTGTTACATATTACTTAAGGGAATTTCTTAAAAAGAGTTTGAAAAATTACAAAAGAATTGCACAATAATTAAAATATTTATGAACAGATAACTGTATTATGAGACGATCAAAAATCATCTTTTCCCAATAATATTTTCCCTATTTGAAAAGTCAAAAATTTCATTTGGTTTTTAAAATTAATTCAAGTTTTAATTGTAATTTCACAGCCTAATTCCCAAACTTTCTCTAAACACAAAGTTACATCTTCTAGAATCTTAACAGCAACACATTCTCTCTCATTATTAGAAGAGATGATTTATTTGGCAGTAATCTTTGATAGCCATTGGTGATGCAGTAAAACTAAACCTCTCAGATTTTTTTATTGTTATCATTATTATTCTTTTAGAAAATGGTCAAATTACATAAATTATTAACACATTTACCATTGATTTTCAGATTTAGTTTAGCTACATTAAAGTTCGGTTTTAAAACAACACTACGGATATTTTGGGTTGAACCTCGTAATTATGAATCGTGGTCAAATGATGAGGACTACACCTCAGAGGGCACCCAATATCCAAACTTCCACATCACATCAGCGGGAGGATGTTTGGCCCCGACGGACTTCCCGACTTCCCCGACGCATCACACCCACTTAGATGACGGATCTTCGGTGCAATCGGGTGTTGAACCTAAAACCCTCCGGTTCCCAAGTCGAGACTTTAATACTACGGCCACCACGATCCACAGATTTTTCAGAAATTATATATATATATATATATATATATATATTAAAGAAAAGTAAAGAGAGAGTGAGCTGCATAAAATATATAGTATTTTAAGAATTTTGTATATTATCGTAATTAGACATTATTAAACATAATTACATTTGCGAATTCAACGTAGATAAAGTGAGCAATGCCAATTGGATTTTAGAATTTATAAGTCTTCTTGCAAGCAGAAGCTAATTTGGTCATCATTACCAATTTGAGGCAATAGGTAAAAGATAACAGCTTTCGCAGTTGTACGTGTCTTTTGACAATCAAAAGTCATTAGCTATTTGCAAGAATATACCCTATTGAACGAAACTTTGTGCATCCAGTAGAGAGCCGATCTACTGATGGCTGCTTGTTCCATCTCACCCGAACTAGACTGACCAGTCTATAAGTGCAGTGAACAATAGTAATGTCCAGTTTAGTACTTTTTAACAATCCATTCCTTTCTCGTGCCCATAAATCTTCGAACTTTCAGCTGATCCTGCGCGATTAAATGTTTGTTAAACAATCATTTAACCAAAGATCAAAGAGCGTGACTGCGTTACCATGGTGATAGTCGCAAACACTTCGTCCCTTCCCTAAGCGAGAAAATGGCTCCACGCTGAGATTATTTAAGAAAGAAGTGCCGCCCTGTCCATATTAAATTCGAATGCCCTCTTCAGAAGAAAGCGATTACACATTCACTCCCCTTTAGAAGTGAATGCATAGTGGCTCATTACCCCTGGCAGGTAGAAGAGGAATGTAACACAACCTATTGGGAATAAATTACTGAAGAGAAACATTTGATGAAGTATGAACCAGTTGAAATACGGTTTTAGGAAACCAGGTTTCTCATTCCTCGATAATCTAAGTACTGGGAGTGATTGGGACATAAATTTTTAATACTGGAAGTATTCCATATAAAATTAATGTATGTGGTTTGTATTGATAATGAAATATGATTAAAAAATAATCATAATTTTTATTTCTAATTTACAGAGAAATGTTGATAATTTTCGTGATCCTTAACTTGGGAAATAAAGAAAAACGAGGAAAATAACTATGATATTTAATGGCTATGATGATTCAAAAGTCGGATAAAATTATTAAATATAGTTGCCACTGCATTCATGGGTTAAACTTTAAGGATATGTAAAATGCGTATAAAGAAGCATTTATTATTATTATTATTATTATTATTATTATTTTTGCGAGCAATGCGAGATCGGAATGGAAAAGTTTTGGTGGAGAAAAATGCTGAGGTAATGAAGAGAAAGCTCTTTATTTATATCATATTTCAGTACACACAAATGTGCCACCACCAGCATCCATACAGGCCTAATAGCGTCTAGCAAGTCGTTAGCGCATGCTCTTTCGATGATGCCAGGTGTTCCATGAAAAACTGCAGCGGAGACTGAAAATTTTGCTATAAAGTTTTTATCAGGGTCTCTGGAAGTCTGGTATATTTTTCTGCCTAACTTGCATTTACTTACACTTTCTTGTTCCACCTACACTTTTCATTTCCAATAACATTACACTATACAAGAAATGCTTCATACAATTTTCCCCATGATTTCAAGGACACCCTGTATACTTAATATGCATATTAAAAACGGCAAAAATTCTTCCAATCAGAATAGTTTTTTTTCCTAATTTTTATCCAATTTATTCGTTATTTTTTAAAATTTAAAATAGCTAGTTAATCCTTTTCAAAATTATAAAATTTGGTAAATATCTTTTAAATTATAACTATTATCTAAGAAAGGACAGCTTGATTATATGTAAAAATATAGGCGCCTAAATAGTTACTCTTTGTTAGACTTGACCAGTAACCAGTGGCAGGTCTGCTTTAAACTTTGGGTTCATCAACTAAATTTCCTGATATTTCTCTATCAATTAAAAAATTAAAGTCACCAGCCGAAAGAATTTTTTAGTTACATTTAAGTACATATTTTTTGCATTTTATGTTTAGTTATGAATCAAATTTCCGATTCAGTTTCGAGTAACGGACGACTCAATATTTAAAAACAAAAGTAATTCATATATTAACACCGAATAAAAATAAAATTAGGCATGAATTCAATTGCAGTAAATATTGAGCTATTGTACAATCATTAAATATTTGTACAGATTTTTATCATTAAAAATAAAAATTGTTGATATTTTTAAAATTAACAGAACATGCACATTGCATTCTTTACATTTGTATTTGTATATTTGAATTGTACGAAGCACAATTTCAAGCTTCGTATCTTAATTAAAACTCTTCACTCAAATCAGGATTTTACAGACACAGTTTTCTATCAAAAAGCTTTGTTCAATCCAGAAAAATTTTTTATTCCTTAAATTCTTCTATTTTCTTTTCTTTTCTTTCCAGCTTAATATACGGAAATAATTTAATGTTAATTCATGTTACTACAATTTTTTTACTTTCTTTTTGACTTAATATACAGAAATAAAAGGGAAATTTCATGCTGGTTTATGTTTCGACAATTATTTTACTTTTAACTTGGTTTAATATATGCAAATTAATGTGAAACTTTATGTCCTTTCAGATTTCAGCAATTATTTTATAATTCTTTAAATTAAAATGTATATTTTTTATTTAAACTGGATTTAAAAGTTTCGAAAAAGTCAGTAGTTGCTATATATATATATATATATATATACAAATTATTCAGTGAAGAAATATTGTAAAGACAATGATAATTTTAAGCAGCAATATTATTTTATTGAATATAATACCCCTTAAAACTTTCAAAGTTCTCTATTGTTTTCAGTTTATTTATTGAAACATGATTTCTTTTGCGATATGAATTCATTCTGAAATTTTCTACAAATCAGAGTAAAGGGCACTTTTAAAAGAGAACAAGATGTAAATTTTTAAAAAAGAAATTTCAGTAAATTATTAGTAGAATTATAATATTAAAAAAATAACTATTCATTGAAACGCCATTTGAGGTAAAAGTTATAATCAAGTTTACGAAAACAAACACTTGAAAGAAGGTGAAATAAAATATGTTTCTCTTTATAAGCAAAGAATTAAATTTCTTTATTTCTTCAAAACAAAACGACAGTCTAAATAACAGCTTAATTTGAAGCTAATGAACGCCGAAGGACTGAAATCAAGGAGTTAAAAGAGTTTCGGTCACAAATAATGATGTCCGGGTGATAAAAAATTGTATCAATTCTATTTAATGCACGAAACATTGTTTAAAAGTATAAAACATATTAATGATAATGCTTTTCGATATTAATATTTCCCGTTTATTCTTTAAATATTTTTTAAAATTTTTATTTATTCTCTTACACTGCTTCTGTAAACGATAACTTCTGTAATCGATGTTAATGTTCTGACCATAAAACATTTACAATTGTGAAGTCATCTACTAGACACAATATTTGGGAATAATCCTTGACTATAAATAGATTAAATTTTCAATTCCTTAGCAATATAAAGAAAGAAAAACTCTAAGTTTTTAGCTTCAGGATTCATATCAAAATTATCAGGAAAAGTTTTCTACGAATAGGTGCAGTGATTTAAAGAGGGAAGTTGAAAGCTGTAATTTTTTATTCGAAATTGTTTGAAAAAGAATGAACACAAGTTTGTCTTGATTTCTCTCTTAGAATGCATTTATACTATTTCAGCATTAATGGAATATGGAATAGAAATAAACATTTACAAAATTTGAGGAACTAAATCTTGAAAGTACTGATCCTCGAAGCTATTTCTTATTGAAAATCGGATAGTTCTTGGTTTCAATTCCATAAATCAGCAATTGAAATAAATTTGTATTTGAACGATCATGATATTTTTCCGTCGTTGTATAAGTCTTTATAACAAATACGCAGTAGCGTAATGACTTCATAACTCATTGAATGCCGATGTGAATCTTATATCGATATAAGATTCACATCGTCATTCATCAAATTTTCATCTTGTATGTCGTTCTCCATCAGAGGTTTTCTCAAGTAGAGAATGAACTCAAAGATCTTCTTTCTTATCAAACATAATTTTCTTTTTCCTTTGGATGATTTTACTTGGACTGCTACAGTTGCTTTTCTTTACTAACATAAATTCCCTCAAAGCAAAAAGTATTATAGAATATTAAATTACATTAAAAGTATATTATAGAATAATAAAATAATGTGCGTATGTGTTTTTTAAAATAATTTTGTTAACTATAACAAAAATTGCCATTTTAGGATTATCCGATTATCAATTTTAATTTTTTGATTTGTTGTTTTAACTTGGCCGCCTGATTGGGTTTTGTGTAAGGCAGTGTGGAATTAAAGCTATTAAAATTTATTAAAAAAAAATCTGTATTCATTTTAATTAACATTACATAAAAAAATATTTGTAATGTTTTTTTTTCAAGTAAGTAACATATATATATTTAAATTAAAATTTTATTAAAAAAATAATAAATCAGTTATATTAAGTAAATTACAATTTATAAAGCTATTTAGACACCTTTGGTTTTTGCCGTATTGAAGAAGTATTAGGATTTTAAATTTTAATTTAATTAGCTTAACCTTCAAGTTCAAAATTACATGAATGATTATTTTGGAATTGGCCTCGCAATTTAGAGTCATGATTAACGAACGAATGTGATATCCACCAATATCCTCATTTTCAACCACCCCCCCTCCCTTTCCTCTCTATTTCATCCACTTTCAAGGGAAGACGGGGGCATTCGACGAAAAATCTCCAGACTCACTTACACTACGAGTCTATGAAAAAATTGGATTTGTTACCTGAGAATCGTCAATTCGTATATAAAATATTGCAAGAGTACTGTACCCCATTAAAATAGTCTGAAAATCTCGTAATGACAACAATAATAACAAAGAATAAGATTAATTCGTTTTGGAAATAGGAATAAAATAGAAAGTAATTATTTTATGCTGTTAGATGAAAATAATTATTGTAAACTGTGAGATTTAGACGAAAAAAAAAAGACTATATAGCCAATCTAACGGAATAGACAATATTAAGAACCTTGCTATAGTTAGATGACCAACACCAGTTATTACCATTTATTTTCCATAACATCATTTTCTTTTGTTGTTCTACATTATATCCTATGTACTGTTTTCATAAAATATAGCTATGAAATTAAAGTGCGAAATAAAAAAAATACACCCCCCCCCAATAACAACAGCTAAAGCAAAACTGGTGAAAAACCATCAATGTTAAGAGTAATTTTGATATGTTTTTTTTTTTTGAAAACTGTTAGTGGGTGCTTAGTAAATATGTATATATATACAAAATGATTTTTCCCGTTTCTTTACTTTTATAGAAATATAACTAATAATGTCGATAGAAATGCATGTAAGATTTTTTTCAAGCTAACCAGGCTCATAACAGGTTTCTGCAGAGTGTTCCGAGTATCGATTAATTAATAGGGCCTTAGAAATCATCCCATCCCCATTTCACAGAGATGATGATATTGAAATCCCCCCCTCCTCACTCCTGAGAGCTTGGCTTTTAGCTCCCCATTTTGCGATCACCTTTCACTGACGTCACCACCGGATCGATTGGGAGGGGGAGGGAGCCATTATCGTCTTTTGCAGCCGAGATTGAGAGAGCCCCCCCCCCGTTGAGTCATTCGTACCAACGTGTTGGGGGTGGGGGTTGGACCGTGATATGATGCGTTTTAGAGAGGACCACTAAGTAGTTGGCTTTGTCACTTCCACAAACTGGAGGATGATTTTAATTTCAACTGATGTTTGAGGCTTCGTTATCGGAGAAACAGGAGAATTCAATTTTGATGTAGTCGAAATTGAATTTAAAACAATGATGTTCGGTATTTGTGCATCTGCTGGGGTTGGAAAATTGCAAAGATGATTTCATAGTTTCGCTTTATTTAATGATTCTTGTTAGAGATTATATCATATTCCGGAAATAAGCTAGGACTAAAACTTTCATTGTGTCAGCTACATAGGATTATTGCAGAGTTACGACGTCCCTTATGTATCTATATATTACTGGTTAAATATACTGTCAAAATAGTTGGATATATTAGGTTGGGGAAAAAGAAATCCATTATTTTTATTTATTATGGTTTTATTTATTATATTTCAGATTACCGCTTTTGGTCAAATATGCATCGTTTTATTCTATAATATGTTGCCATTTTAAAGATAACTTCGCAATATCTTTTTCATTTGGTCGCTATTGGCTCTAGTAATCAATTATCGATTTACACTTGATACCAATTTTTTTTATCGCTAAGGAAGTTTTGCAATGTAAGAAAAACATGATGATTTATCAGGACTATAAGGCGGATATACCTAAATTCCGCCTTATGTGTTCTGATGGAACACAATATCTCTCCCATCGATCATTTCTGGTCAATCGTTAGATTCAAACGTTCCAGTTGTTGGCAGTAGAGATCCGTATTTCAGTCTTCGGCCACACAGAAACAACTCATAATAAATGTTTCTTTTCCATTGCCATCAAATTCATAGCAGAACCTTTTCGGCCGTTAATTCTGGCTTGGCTACCACTTGAGCTTCTTCACCACGTTTTGACTGCGATTGTACCCCTGTGACACATTTCTTATTCTCATTCGCCATCCTCTTAAGAAATGCACGGATTTCATCCCGTTCGGCCGTCTTCCCAAAGAGAAATTTGAACCATCATGTTCATCGTTATATTGAACATCGAAAATATATTAATAAATTCGACGAAACCAAAATTGCAAAAATTCAAAACCATTCACAATTTCAGCCCTCTGGCTTGCATTTTCACCTTTATCAAAGGAAAAACTGTAAAATGTATCGAAGTTTCGATTCTTTTTTAACCTCATTTAATTCACAACTAAATGAACCAAACGAACAAAAAGCAGTAATTTTTTAGTTTATAATGTCACCTTTCCAACAACCCTAAATCTGAAATTGTTTGATCGATGCTTAACAAAATATCGATCACTATAACCATCCAGCAAAAAAAGAAACGGATTTCTTTTTTCAAGACCTAAAGTATCTGTCAAAGTTGCCAAGTCAATTTTTGGTTTAAAATCTCAGGTTTTTTTTATTATTTTTTTTCCTTTGAAAGACCAATCATCTGCGTTTATAAATCTTTCTTTATATGATTCTTACATCAGAAGATGATGTTATACAGATATTTCTTTAAATCAAAATGAACGAAAACGAAACCTGAAGTACCACGGAAATAACCGGAAGTCCGTTTTTGCTTATTAATAAAATTAATATTCCCTAATGGCTCTGCTGTGAAATGTGAATGTGTAGAGCATGTTCAAAAACGAGTGGTTACTTAATTATTAGCTTTAAAAAATCTAGTAATGGTCTCGGGAGTAAAGAAAAGCTTACAAACATGAAAAATGATTAAACCATTATGGTGTTGCAATAAGATCCAATACTGGTAATTTATTCCATATTCAAAGTGCAACACTTGCTGCATTTAATTATGTTTGCTCCAGTAAAATTCTGCATTTCATATTTAGTTTACATTCGAAATGTTTTGGAAATGCATTCATGCACAACTTCAAAAATTCGCAGCTACTACCTTTCGTTTTATACGCATACTCAAGAAAATACTTTTATCATTATTCATTCGGAATAAAAGTGATTTTTAATATAAATTTCAAGACAATTTATTCATATTATAAGATATGCATTTAATACAGGGATTTGATACGAGTAGAAAACAGTGGATCAGATTTTTTTAAGTATTCTGAGTCTCCAATTTATTCAGATTATGATTACTTTCCAAAATTTCCTCAACACGTGACAAATCTGAGCTGCGATCAAATGTATCACATAAATAATTATCTTTCTGCCTGCCAGTAAGGATACTTGTGAGAAGAACATTAAATCCCTGCGGGGGCTTGGTAAGGTCACGACTTCGAAAGCGGAGGGTTTCAGGTTCGAGACTCGATTTCAAAGAACAGCTGGAGCAGGCTAAATCCATCGCGTCCAAACGTCCTACTGATGGTATGGTGCGTTGTGGAGATGGGGTGTCAACTCCAGAGCAGTACTTGTCATCTGACCTAGGTTCAAAATTAAGAGATCCGTCCTAAAATAGCCCTAGTTTTATTGCCCCTTAGTTAGTCCTACTGCTTTAAAGTCCTATTGTTTTCTTTAAAATGGGACATTAATATAATTAAATGAAATAAAATCTCTGACTCACTTATGTTCACCTCCACACTCAGTCATAGTCATAACATTAGAAGAATCTGAAAAGCTGCCACACCTTAGGATCAGTTTTGACCCTCATCCTCTTGTTAAAAATGATGTATAACACTTCATTGATTTCTGCTGCTGAGATTTTACTTTAGTTTCCTCATAAAGGTATAGAAAGTAAAGTGCAAATTTTTATACAGTCTTGGAATTTCTAAAGAAAAGAAAAAAGACGTGGCCACAAGTAAAACTTGTGTGCGTGCTATTATTGATGTATTGATGATGTAATAAAATAATAAAAGTAATAAGGTAATAAAGATGTAAACTTTATAAATAAAGTGAAATTAGAATCTCTAAAAGCTCTGTTACTAGCAAAATGGTAGACATACGACGAAGAGAAAAAAATCCATGGACTGCTACAGAGATGTCAAGAGCAATTTTAATTTTCTTCTCAATGGGGCACGTCATCCGGTGGGGTTTAAAGGGAGGGAAGGGGAAGTCACGACACAGCCACCCGCCTCTCATCTTTGGAGTTCTACCCCCTGCTGTGTTTATAAGCGAAATCTCCTCCTCTCTCTGAAAAGTTCAGAGCCAAACATTAAATATAATCGATAAGAGTAAAATTTTAGCCGCATTATTTGGTTTTATACACCTAGCTCTTAATATGACAAGTAGCTTATAAATACTTTTTTAAAGGCATAAAATTGAATGCAGAAACTCCTCTTGAAATGTTATCAAAAGTTGCAGACTATTGTTTAACCGAGGCTTATCTGGTATGTAGCTGTGACTCATGGAAAGATTCGAGTTTATTTTATTATATTAATCCCCGGTTTTAATGCAGCACTAGGGTTATTTTGAAAAGACACTCGTAATTTTGAGCTGCTGTTAGATGACAAAGAGGATACCTGAGCTGGCAGCTCCCCCCCCCCCCCTCCGTCTCACCAAACTTTCACATAACACCAGCGGGAGGAAGTTTGGCCCTCGACGGATTTAACGTGCATCAGTCTTTCGTACATGACGATTCTTCGACAGTCCTCGAGTCTGAGACCCACCGGTTCTAAAGTCAAAGCCTTGTTTCCAACGCAAATTTTAATTCTAAAATTTAAAATAACTCCACAAATCGAAGGTATAAATGCTAGTCTTAAGGCAAAGGAAAAAGAGGGCTATTGATGATGATGATGTCGTGTCCGCGTTTCCACGGAAAGAGGGGGTGCAGTAGCTTCTGAGGGTAAAGACCCCTCAGCTCCCAGAGGGCAGAAGTCTGACTTCTAGCTTAAATGAAGACGACACACACATTCGCTTGCACAACACCTTTTTACAGGGGTCACATTCATACAACCCACAGATAGAGCACACAGAAGAACAACCATGCCCGAACCAGGACTCAAACCCAGGACGGCCAGATCATGGAGAAGACACGCTACCCCTATGCCACGACACCGGCAAAAAAAAAAAAAAGAGGGTTACATGTTAGTTTACAATGAAACGTTTTTAATACATCTTAAAACGTTATTTGAAATCATAATTTTTTTATCTTGAAATGTCCATATTATATTTTAGTAATGTAGTTAGAATTATTTTGTTAGTTTTTAATAGAGTTTCTTTTATTCCTGAGATAATTCATTGTCCGTTTAAAAAACAAATGGAGTTGCAAAAATAAATTGCCAGAGAAGAAGGAGGAAGATGAGCTAACAATTAGGAAAAGCAATTCATAGAAATTATTGTGCAGAAGAAAAACATAGGATTCTGTTACATCTTCGAACATTCATCTATTGTTTTCCACTCTATTATTCTTAATTTAACCAAGGGCTAACAGACGTCTCCACATTTTTGACAGAATTTTGAGTCACAATGTAACCTTATTAATTCGTTTCCCCTATTTTCCTATTTTTCGGTAGGGAAAAATAAAGAAAAGCTTGGAGTAAAATTAAGATAAAATAAGGAAAAATGAGACAAATTTTAAAGTAACCGATTACGTTAGAAATACCGGTTATAGACCACATTGGCAATTTTTGTTGTTATTTCTTGTTGTTCAGACTTTCCTCTTTCCCAAACAATTTGTCTTTTCTAAGAAAAGGAAGGCCTGACCTATCATCGAGTATCACAATTTTTTACAGCTAAAATTTGTAATTAACTTCAATTTTGTCAAAACTTTAATTTTCATAAAAATTCTCCACCGCTACATGATATCTAAAAAACTAATAAAGGTATTTTCATAAAAATTTCAGCGGGAGTTTTGAATAACAGGGGCAATGAATCAAAATTTTTATAGTTGAACAAATACTTTTTCTTTTATAAGTGATTTTAGAAAACTTAAGTTGAAAACTTATGGAAAAAATGCATACATATGTATATTTTCATCAATAACTTCGGTACATCTCAAAGTGTTTCTCAGTTTTGGTTCATTTCATTCATCATTATATTCTACAACTTGTGTGCAACGAAAAATAGGATTGCTCCATCGCAATTTTGGGTAGAATGTTAACCGTTTTGGCTAAATTTCATTAAAATGACTACAATTTTTATTTTTTTATTTTTGAAAATATATTGTGTTTATATATTTTTTTATACTTATAGAATTCTGTATTCTAATTTACGATAGAGCTAAAATCCTTAGCTTTAAATAGTTTTAAATCCAATTTTTCAAAATTTTTCCTTCGAACTTAATCGGATATCTTAAGGAAAAACAGGAAAGATTTTAGGGAGAAATAGCTAATTTTTAGGGCAAAATAGGGGAAAATTTTGAGGACAAATTAGAGGCAATTGACTGTTCTTCCTACTTTAGGTACAGGTAAGGATATAAAAACACCCACCCATTGAAAATTCGAGAATACTTTTAAATATCCGGGAATTCCTTTTGCTCTTTCATTCATTACTTAGATTTTTTCTCCTTTAAACTACACAAATATTCTGCTTCCAAGAAGATTCTTCAATATTTCACGTTCACGTTCTTTTGATTCGTTCTATGTGACTTTTCTACCACCTTATTAAGGACAAAATAAGGGTGGGAGGGCGTTTTGACAGGTCGCGTGTTCCTCTCGAATTCGCGTGTTGAGCAGCGATTACAGGAAGCGGAGAGGTTAATCCTCTTCGAAAGGCAATTGCAAATTACGTGATTTGAATTCGTTACGATTAGAATTTGATTCGGATATTGGATTTGGAAACGCACATCACACTGATTTGAAACGCACAACACACATTTATATTTATATTTCGGTAAACAATAGGTGTACATAATTACATTCGAATTGGTAAACGTGGTGCGTTTACATTTATTTGTATTTAAGCAAAGGAAAGACGATGTAATGGTATAGAATTTTTATCACGAGATTTTCTCTATCTTCAAATTTTGATACTTTGAAATTTCTTTCTCCCAATTATTTTTGTATATCCAATATTTAGAAAGAGGAAAAGCAAAAAATTCAAAGACCTAATTTTGTTGAAATCCATATACTTGCTTTAAATTTTCAATAAGAGTGATATGTTAAAATGCGCAACGCGAATTGAACCAGAAATAATATTGTATTTGCTTATCATCCTTGCTCATTTTGAAAGTGCTTATATTATAGTATATCATATTCAAACTTACTTTTTGAGCCGTTTGGTTCCTTTAAGGTTTTAAGATTTCAAGGAAGGAAGGGAATTTTATCTGGGGGAAAAAAAAAAACAGGGACTGAGCATAATTATGCACATTATGCGTCGTTAAATATAAACAAAGAAACGGCATGAAAAATAGAAAAATATATAAACTCAAAAATAAAAGTATTAAAAAATATACAGAAAAATTGCTTTGTCCGTTTGTTTTCTCTAAAACATTTCATCCTCTTTTATTTTTCAATGACATTTTTTTACAATGAGATGGCTTTTAATAATAGGACTCTTGAAACGTATTGAAAGCCAAAGCCTGGTTCTTGACAATTTATTTGAAGGATAATTTCATGTGCCGTTGTTGAGAAATTTGGAATTCCAAAAGACTATTATTGGACATATGTGTGAATCATCTTTCTGCCGAAAGAAATCAATCATCTTCCTACCGAAGACTCTTATGGTCATACATATGTCAATTTCCAGTCTCATTTGTACGTTGTGAGAATTAATTGGTGAATTTCTACCAGTGAACTCTTTTAACATTATTATTTAATAGACATTAATATAAAAATGGCATTATTAATATTAACCCCATCGGCATTTACTTTAATAGTGTTTATCATTTTCCTCCAGAGTAAAATGTATCGCTTATGAATAAACTTTACGAATGAGTGAATCTTTTGTGAAGAAAGCCTTTGAAACTTGAAAGCGGACCATAAATCAAACTGTTTAAAAATTGAAGTGCAGGAAAAAGTACCGCTCTATTTTTATTCAGACATCGATTGCTGGAGGGATGTAGGAGAAATATGGTTTAGAGAGATACTGTAATCAAATAGAAATGCTGTTTTTGTTTGAAACATGCTATAATTGTTTTTAATTTGATTAATTTAGAAAATACAGTATCAACTTTAATTATTAATGTATTGTATGTATGTAGTACCTATGTATTTAGTGCCAATAAATTATTAACAAAAATTAAAATATATTAATCAAATTTATTTCAATTATTTCAATTAGTGCAATAATTATCATTGCAACTTTTACCCGGCATAGAATAACATCATCTTGATACAACCAATGTCTGTGTTCTGAAAAGAATGTAAAAATAAGTTATTTCAAAATATGTTGCTTGGATTACTTTTTATTTCTTACAGTCCCCTTCAGTATCTTTTTTTAAGCATAGGATTTGAAAAAAAAATTGTTTTTGTTTCTTTAGCCACACTTAACTATTCCCCCTCCCTTTTTAATTGATCATCAATATTCTCCATGGAAAAGATAAGATTATCTAATTTGCTTCAATGATAATTTGCATGCAAACCATCGACCTCTCAGGAGTTTAATGACAAACAGAAAAGAGGAATCCGGGTAGCGCGTCTTCTTCGTGATAAAAGCGTCCCGGGTATTATTCTCGTCATGGAAGTTCTTCGGTGTTTTATCTATGAAGTATGTTAATGTGACCCAATTATAAAAAGGGTTGTGCAAGCGAATATAATGTATGAAGTAAGTTGTACGCTTGGCCCTAGTTGTCCCTACTTAAAAAACAAAACCTTACTTAGCTCAAATCGCTGACAGAAATGTCAATGGGCTTGCAAAGTGCCATAAGTCACGACACACATAAAAGAGGGGGGAAACACACCTGCTGTCACAATTTGAAGTTTAATATGTAAGAGAGCGATAAAAACATTACGATATCCCCCGTTTTTTATGCTTTTGATTTTATTAGGAATTAACTGATACCGGCTCGTTGCTACCGCTGAATAAATAATACTAAGTGCAGTCAATCAATACATAATAGAATCAATCTTAAATATAGAAAATATGTTTATACCATAAATTCTTTAATATAGTTAAAAAGATAATTTATGAAAATTAGGATTGGTCAAAATTATTTATACTATCACACTTTTTTGAAGTTTCTGCTAAAAGAGCTAAAATTTAACCCCCCCCCCCCCAGGATTAGTCTTCCCAAATTTTCTCGCATAATCTGTAATAAAGTTTTTACCTCTAAGAATGACTTTCATGACATTTGTGCCCAATAGCTATACAATATTAACCGTTAACTTGGATTTAGTATTTCTACTAAATCTATTGTGCCTCCTCGGCAGCTATTTGGAGATTTATTATTGTAAATAGACGGGGTTGATATCCGAATTTTAATTTTTGGTTTTATATATTTGTACTATGCCCATAACCATCTTGTAGATGTAAGCAATAAGCTGACCAAGTTTCATCACAATCGGATGAACGGTTTAGGAAAACATAAGAGACATACAGACAAACATTCATTTTTATTTATATAGATTAAAACACTTTCTAAGTGTCCTCCTTATTATGGGATGTTAAAGAATATTGGAGAGGGTAGACATTTAGAGGAAGGCTGTTTAATGTTTGAGTTTCTTTTCGATGACATATCTTTAAATATTTTTTTTCTTTATCCTATGAAATATATCTCTCTCAGTTCGGTTTTTGTTGCAATTCAACATATGGATGATTGCGCAGGCGTCGAAGGTTGGTTCTTAATCGATGGACATCGATTCCCACCGAGAGTACAGTTACAGTTGACTCTGTCGCAGAGAGCACTTCTTTCCCTACAGCTCATTTTTTGTGACGACATTTGGGAGCGAAGCGATTAAATGCTCTCATTTATTTACAGTCTCCGACCACTTTTGTTTGATAGTTTTACTTTTAATCGCCTTTATTTATGGGTTTCAGTTTCATTTGAGCAGGTACGGGGGGAGGCAATTTCGAAGCGTATTCTACGGGCTGCTGATCAGAAAGAAATCCAACAGTTTTTTCTCAGAATTTATTATATATTAATATATTAATTATATATCGAATAAAGTAATAAATTATCCAATTATATATTGAATGAAGAAATAAAAAAAGTTTTCAAAATCGTGCCCTCATTAGTCGTTAAATGCAGAAATATATTTATTCCCAATGGTTTCCTAGTATGTAATCTGCAATTCACGGAAAGGATCATTTTCAAGCACTACTATTACGGATAAATCTCTTTCAGATGTTTTGAATCTTTGTGTTAAAAATATTTACGATAAAAATTTCTTAAATTCACTATCCTGATTCTAAATAAATGTCGTAGAGATATATTTAAAATCATATATATTATTATTAAAAGAAATATCACTGGTTTCTTTATGAAACTTCTCTTCACCGAAACTGTTCCGTCAAAGTTATATAGTGCTTTCACTTTTTATTTCTTTTTTTTCACTTTTTATCAAGAGTATGTGCTTTCAATTCATTGGATTTTATTTGGAATATAAAATGCATTTCCTGAATATTTTAATGCTAAAAGAAATTGCCTTCTTAAATTGTGGTAAAAAAATCCAATTCCTAATCTAATTTCCTAAAATTATAATTCTAAGAACTTTAAACGAGTGTTCGCGAATGTAGGAAATCCAATGCCAATATTTTAAAATACTAATTAACTAGAGCTATCTTTCTCACTGAAGTACAAAAAGAAAGAATCTAAACAGTCCATTTCTTAACATAAGCGTGAGACGTTATCGATAATGTACTCGTATACGAAACAAATGATGATAAATTCGATACCAGACAACTTACATTATCTTCAATATACAGCTTAATAATTCGCTTAAGAATTGTAATTAATAATTTTTTAAAATTATGTTTATAAAATTCAATGCTTGAAATGATTTAGTTCTTTTTTTAAACACATTTAAATTTTAGGCATGCTTAAAATAACTTGTATTCTTAGTTTTTTGCTTCATCCCCAGCATTTGCATGTGCTCTATACCTTGTGTTGTATATTTTTCAAATATTTTATAGTATAACTTCTTGAGAAGAAAAATTAAACTGAATAAAAATCGTCAAAATAAGCGATATTTCTATATCATTGATTTTGGAAGGATATATGTTTGAAAAAAGAACTAGAACGACTTTCGATTTAAGTCCAAGCTCAGCATTAAAAATATTGTTGAAAAGTATGCTTAAAAGATGAAATTTTCAATTATTTAAATCAGGAAATAAATGGTGATAAAATGATTATTTATACTTAAATTGCAAATACATTTTATCATCAAATACTATGTCCCCAATGACTAATTTTGATTGCTTTAATACTACTAATCATCAGCAGATCTCCCTTCTAAACACTGACCACACCCAGTGATACCTAATTGTGATGATGAAGTCACTGACTTGCTTCAAATAACGTTACCCTTAATCTTATGTGTCAAAAATATAGAGAAATTTTGAAATAATTTTTTTTTTATCACAATCAAACGGAATCAAGATTGGCTAAATGAATCAATTAGGAGACAATTGAATTCGGAAAATATTAAAATAATGGATTGTAACTGGAAACTCACAAGTAATCAAACTTTCACATCAGTAAATCGAATGTAAGACTGATTACAAAATTTAATCTTATTCTGAAACAAATAAGCCTAAAAAACGCTTAAAAGTACAGCTAGTTTTGTGTCAGCAGATTATTTTCAAGATGATTAGTAAGCACACATCTGTTTCGCATTAAAGTAAGTTTTTCTTTTTCATTCAAAGATATTTTCTAGATATTATTCAAAGCAAACCTAACCTAGATAAAATGGACAAGGCACAAGGATTTTATGATGCAAATTTACATGTCCAAGAAAAGGAGAAAATAGAACAGTGATACTTACTCTATAAATTCTATGAAGAATGAATCGAAAGAGCGAAGAATTACATAGATGTGCAGCTAATTTAATTGTTATTAAAATAATAGATATATTATTGTTAATTTAAAGGATAAGTAAACATAATTAAAATTAATAACATAAATTCATTTCTTCTTATGTTGCTATATGAAATTTTACGGTCAATATCCGAAAAATGTCACTTTACGAATCTTTAACAGTTCAAATATAAGAAGTTTTAAATATCTAAAATAAATCCTCAGAAATGATATATTATTTTATATTAAAAATACGTTTTTTTATTGAAAAAGAAAGAATTTATTCATATTATAATCAATTCAGAATTTTTATGCTCAAACTGAATTTTAGATAGCCGAAAAATGACCTAAGTGAAAATTAGGACCATCTTTACTGTCATTATTTTTCTTAAGACGCTTTCCGATCCCAGGAAAATGTGTCAAAAACCCCTTCATGATCGAAAGTATGAGTTTAATAATTTGATTTAGCTTTCATAATTTTAATCGTCATTTCCAATCAAACATAAAGCAATAAATAATTGAGACACTATATTACCATCAACACTATATCCAAAAGACATTATTAAGAACAAGCCAACTCATAAATATTGTGCTCTTTTGAGAATTGAGTGGACGCTGGTTTCTTAAACTTCAGCTCATTGTTAAGGGAAACTCAGTTTCACTAAATGGTGGCAGAGAGCCAACCAAGTGACTGATATGAGGATATTATATCTCATTCAACTGGTGTTTAACTGTTGCTCCGAGAAAGTAATTTCCAGGCGGTTTTATTTATTATTCTTATTTACTCTCCAGTTTTTCCTACAAAAAGAAAAAAAAAACTGCTGTAGATTAATGATGTCTCGATGAAAGGAATTAAGATACGATTGAATGTATTTGAATTAAGTGATGATGAAAGATATAGAGCGATGTATAAAAATGGGCGATGTATGGGGAAAATGGGTGCTTCACTTTTATTTTAAGTCAAGTATTACCGAATAGAGCGCCATTTCATACTCCCGTATCTCCAACTGTTCTGGTAACTGAAAAGTTTGGTGGCCATGTTAAGGGATTTTTATTTAAATACCAAAATATTTACTGTAGAATAAACAAAACAAAAATAACATTTACAAGTATAGAAGAAATGATATTGAGATGAAACCGTTTACAAAGATTTTCAAGTTTGAAAAATTATTCGGAATAAGAATATGCAGAAAAATATAATGTATGAAAATATAAATGAATAAATCACTTGATATCATGACATAGTAGATGGGGATGCAATTATGAAAAACAAATGGAAAATAATTTTATTAATAACAAAGATAAACTTCGTTTAGTTGATATTTATGAATACAAATGAACGTGAAGAAACTATGGTATTTCCCCTCTCCTTAGTCTTTGGGAGTATGATATTTGATGTTGCCAAGCATTGCATAAAGTTCATGTAAATTTTTATATGAAATCCCATACTATATGGACCAACAAGAATTTAAGGTTAATAAAACGATTCCGATAGTGAGCTACATGCATGCAATATAATCTTCTTGAAGCTATTATACATATAAATTTTCTGACGTTAAGAAATAATCCTGATAAATAAATGTGGTCACTCCAATGTATAGCATAAACCAAATGCATCGCAAGCGAAATATCAGTTTTGTTAAATTCCATGGGTGAATTGCACTTGGTTCCATTCTACTGAGTCACATTTACCAACATAACAATCCTTGACTGTCGTTAGTTTATTCTGCATTTCCTACAAAACTTCCACTGAAACCATTTTGGAACCTCATTTGTAACCTTTAAAAACATTTTGTAACATTTTTCTCTGAGTAAATTCATGTAGTCAATACCAAGACTACAAAAATTTATTACGCTATTGCCAGATATCGATTCATCATTGAGTTATTTATTATTGCCATAAATTTTTATTCGCTAAAATGAAATATTCTATTTATAATAGGAGTAGATTTTATTTTAATTAAATAAATATTTTCAGCTTCTGCAAATTAAATAAAAAAAATAAAGTTCCAAGAATACAAAGAAATTATTTACTTGACATAAAATTTGTTAAATGTCATAATAACCGGTGCGTCTGAGTTTTATCAATACTTGCAACATATACTGTGGTTAGGGTATTTGTTAAAATTTTTCTTAATCTAATGTTTTAATTTTTTTATTAAATATTAGATAAAAATATCAAAAAGTGATTCTTTTGTAATTAAAATGTTTTTATAAAACAATTTTGTTGTAAATTTACAAACACAGTACACAAAAATATCAGGAAATAGTGATAAAAAATTAGTAATGTAGGCTTTTTCTCTGATTTTCGGACACACCCCAAAATAGAAGTGCAGTTATAATATGTAATCAAATATTACTGTGCCTATATCTAACGAAAACAAACACTTTTCATTGATATACTAAAAAAAATCTTCCAAAGTATATGTTCTTTCCTTGTTAAGGTTAATCAATGGCTTTGGATTTCATGATTTCAGATGATGAACTACTAACTGTATGGGCCTTTTGGACTGATCAATTATTTTTATTAACAGTTCCTAAAAAAATAATCACAATCTTCAATTTATTTTTTTCTGGTCATTTTTAAGCAAACTACCGACGACTTTGTGAGTAACCATGAATAATATTTTTATGAGTTTCTAAGTAGGTTTTGAATTGTCTGCATGCTATTCAAAGAAATATTTAGTTCTCATAATTTTCCATGTGTGAACGAAAGAGTTACCGATACATCCGATAAATTACTGCATGAATTGATAACAATATAACCTAGAGCATTTAACCTAGTTCTATATTTGGGGATATATATGAAAACAAAATTATAAAAAATAGCTAAAAAATATTTAAAATAATTATTTGACAATATTAAGTAAACTGTTTTAAATTATTACAGTTTTCTTCTATAAATTACAAAGACATTTGAGGAAAATTCGAATTCCAAATCCGAAACATTGTAGCATGATAAGATGCAAGCTTGAATAATCTATCGTGTCTTCGTTAAATTTGATTGAATCCTCAGTTATATTCTGGGCATAATGTAACGACTTTTACGTCCCACAAATCTCAGTCAGAATTATTGTTAAACATAATTCTGACATAAACATAAACATAAAACCCAAAACATTATCAAGTAAATAGAAGCTGAATTAAATAAAAAATTTTCTTTGAAGCTAATTACCCTTCTTTCCCAATTTTTCCACAACTTATTCATTAGGAGAATAATATAAATGAAAGATTTGAGGAAAAGTAACACTGGATATAATTTCCTTAAACCAATAAAATGTATTGTTAAATTACAGTAAACTAAACTAACTGTAGGTGGGTTAACAAAAAACTCGGATCGAGTTTTATGAACTCATTTCTGCGCCTACCAATATCAGAAGAGGACTTTATACCAAAACTCACAGTTATACTGAGTATTTTTTCACTTCCTAATGGATACTAAGCCCCCATTTATCTCGTCCCGTAAAATGTAAACGCGATCTTGGCTCAGGGAATCATAGAAATAATTTCCGGTATCGTGTCGAATTAAAATAACCCACTTTGTGCTGATAATTTATATGCTGCACTGCACGTTTCAGGAATTTATAAGAGAAAAAGTAAGTAAACATAAATTTTTTAATGCCTATCTTAAATGGTGGAAACATAAAAATAAATAAATAAAAAATTTAAAAAATTAACTTAAATTGAGACATAAATCTTAAGAAGACTGATATTATTTTTCACTGGTAAATGATTCACAGATATGAAAGGGTAACCTTAAAATAAGACTTATTCACTTCATAAAACATAAATATATAGTTTTTAGCTTCTGAAGAACTAGGCCGGATACTATGAAAGTCGGATAGTCTCGAACCGGAAACTCGGGCATGTACTGTATATTTAAAACAAATTTTGAAAAAAAAAAAACTTTTAAAATCAAACAAAAATTGGGAGAATAGTTGGCATGTCTGAAATTTAATTTTAATTTTAAGCTAATGTAGGCTTTCAGCCAAATGTTATTCTGAAATTAAACATCTAAATTTTTGAAAAAAAGTTAATATTTTCTAATACTTTTTTATTAATGAAAAATCTGACAAATTTAAGAAATCTTTCCTTAAAGGTAACTTTTATTCTGAAACCAGCTACATAAATAATTGTATATCTCAATAATTGTAAATCTACTCGTAAAGTTTTAATAGGGTTTTCGCTTATTTCTATTTAAGGAAAGTACGCTAATCTAGAAACATTATTTTCGTTAAAAAAAGTGAAAAACGAAGCCAGCTCAGAGACAATGTTGCGTCAAAACTGTCGCACTCCTCGGGCCGGCAGCAAAGTTTACAAAGATCTGCAGTGAAAGTCAAAATACGAAGGGGAAATGTCCTTAAAGGACACACTGTGTCGATCCTCCTCCTGTCCTGCTCCACTGATGTGCTAAAAATAGCTTTCTGGCACTCTTCCAGCCCGCCCGAGTGGGGGTTCTTTGTCACGGCGGCTTCGTCCGTTCTGCCCCGGAAAGGGGTCGAATCGTTCAAGAGGTACTGAAGTTTCCAAAAGAAAAAAAAATCAAAAGAATTCGGGAAAAAAGTAGATAAAATGTGAAATGAATATTTAAATTTATCCTCAGATGAAGAAAAATCACGAATTTCGAATACATTTGACTTCGTTTTGACTGTCCAGATTCTTTTTTCAGATGTTTCAATGTACGGAAAAATGAATGAAATCCCTAACTAGGGAGATGCAGTCTGGCACACTGCTTACAAAGGTTTTATCATCACACCTACTTAATATTTGACGCAATTAAACAGATTTGGTCTCATTCTGTTATCTTAATCACATGTGTATATTCTTTTTTTAAAGTTTTAATGAATAATTTTTCTTAAATTTCCATTTTTAAAAAATTCCATCTGGCAAATTGCATCTCTTGGTTAGTGTTCTAATATTGTCCAAGTCTTAGGAGATGGCTCAGATACTTGTTTCTCGGAATATTATTGAATTTTCCGGCCCTTGATGTGATGCGCAACGTTAAAAATTTCTAGGTCGGGATTGCCTGGTTGATAGGGCGTTGGACTCATGTTCGTTAGGTTACGTGTTTGAATCCGCTAGCCGAAGATTCGCCACGTGTGGTGGGGACTGACGCACTTATGAATATGTCGTGGTCACAAAGTACTGCATGTCTAGAGTAATACCACTGGGGGCATTGGTTCAGAGGCGATCTTTCTCTGATAGAGGTCTAAATTGTGATTTGTGGTTTAGGGAATGAAAGTCCGCTCCATAAAAATTGCGGTGACGCGTCAGTGACAAAGTTGTACTCTTGTCCTTAGATGGCGTCATTAAAAAATCAAGAGACTTTTGGCTGAAATATATGTCTACGTCACAGCGGGCTTGTTGAAATGCAATAAGAAACAACACAATACACAACAGAAATTTCTAAAAGGAGAAGAACGTTATTTCAATGGGAATTTAAGAACAGGGGGCTTGTTCTTACAGAAAGATCGCATTTGACATTCATAATAATTTTTGCACGAAGTGAATAATTTTTGTGCTCACTTTCTTGTCTACCAACAAACTATTTTCACATGAAAATAATTATTTTAGCAAAAACTTTTTAAATAATTTTTTGTTGAACTAAATGATCGAAATAAGCGATAGCCTAAGACTATTTTGAATAGATTGCTGGATTTAAATATTCAGTAATGTATGCATTTTTTGCCAAAGTAAACAAAATGAAAAAATGAAAAAAATTAAATACATTCTGTTATAAATAGAAACAATTTGATTAAATAATTAATTACGTCCAATCGAAGAATTCGAAATTATTCAAAACTCAAAGATTATATTAAGATTTGTCCTTGAGAATGGAGTTAATTTTAAAGAAACTACACGAAGTTCTAGGACTAATCGAAATCTCGGAAGAAGTTGAAGTGAACATATTGGAATGCAAGTGATCCTTCTACCGAAAAAGAAAACTGAGCATATTTGCATGCAATTCAAAACAATTGGTGTGTTCAAAATGCACTTGGAAATATTTTTTATGAATATATAGTAAATGAAGCAAAGATTTCAGAACGCATAAAGTTTCTTAAATGTTTAGTAAAAGTTAAAATTCATCTTCCTTTCTTTCAAAAGTTATTGAATTAAAGTAATAAAAATATTATAAGGAAATTAAATTAGACCTAAAGTAAGTCTTAGTATATTTCTAAGTTGAGATTTGAATATCTGGCTTCCAACAATGAGCTACCATTTGTCCTGATAGCAGCATTTAAATTTTAAAAAGGCAAGCAACCACCTCTAAAAAAATTAAATTAAGATCACTTTTTTGCATTTTAACTTGAGTTTCTGTGAAAAGCAAAATAAGATATCAGTATCTCCACTTAGAAAACCAAATCATACAGTGAGCCTAAATGTCAGCTAAATAAGTAAAAGTAACAATAATAAGTAACTCAAATCAATTCTTTCAGGAACAAGGCAGAAAACATTGAAATTATTGGCACTGGGAAGCCGAGCTTTAATCTGTTGACCATCTCACTTATGTGGTGAGTTCTCGCCCCCCCCCCCTCCTCCGTTTGACAATAAATCTCCAGCGCCGCTTTCCTAAATCCTCATGTGAAAGGAAGTGGCTTCTGGCTTCAAGAGACCAGAAGATGAAATCCTCCCAGTTTTAACATAGATATGTTAATGCGTATTTAAAAAAAAAGAAATAATTGATATTAGATATTATTTAACGTTGTATATTAGATGCAGCAATGCTGTTTCTACTACATAAATATTCCTTTTAAAACAGCGTTTCTTATCTTTTATATTAGTGGTATTTTGGAAAATGTTTTATTCCTGAAGGTATTGCACTGTTTCTTCAAACGTTTAATTCTTCAAAAGATTTTATTCATTGGCTGAAATATTTTAAACCTGTAGAGTCCTTTAATATTTAAAGCTGATGAAAGAGATTGTAGGCAAATTAGGCAAATATGCTACTCGTTATGCTACAATTAGCATTAAGATTGATCTCGATAAATTTTGTCTTAAAAAAATATTTGTTGGTGTTTCACAGTATACATAAAATCTCTCGGAAACAAGTTTCCAAATTGTTCTTTCCTATCCTTCAAACAAATATTAGTAAAATTGTATTCAAAATAAAAGTCAATCTGTGAATTGTAGGAAATGAAACCTTTGTAGGATTGCTTCTACAAATTTAGTTCAGGTTTACATGATCGAATCCCATGTTTTTTCTTACCATTTTAAAACTTTAGACAATTTCTGTTGTTTCGTCTATTTTTATGTAATTTTTATCCCGCTTTTTGTGCCTTGTTAACACTTTATTATAATTTACTTGTACCTTTTGTTTGGTGGAATATGCCAAAATATGGCTTTTGCGCCATTCAAATCGCACAAAACCAGCCAAGTAACCAATGTGGTTAAGTGACTCCCAACCATAATCGATCCAGCGTCAAGATTGATATTCGTAAATTTTACCCTTAACAGTTTTTTGCTCGTATTTCACAAGGTATATAAAACTATCGGAAACGAATCTTCAAACTTCAAGCCCTTTCCTGGTTTTCAAATAAACATTTATCAAACTTTATTGAATTTCAAAATCAGTTTGGGCACCAAGCCTTTGCAGGGCTATTCTACATGTTTAGTTTATGTTGCCATGTTTCAAACCATTGTATTGCAGGCTCCATGATGACATAACATTTCATATCACCTTGTTCAATATTGTAAACTTATAAACTTGGTATGATATTATTATACAAATTTATAATCATATTATACCAAGTATGAACGAATTATAAACACTGTGTTATGAATTATAAACATTATGAAAATTAGACAAGGAACAAATGATGACATCAAGAAAAATGAAAAAATCTTTAATTGCCAAAAGTCAAATTAGCTCTTAGAGCCCATGCTGAGACTCTTTCCAGACTGTTCACTGTTTCCGATACATTTTTATGTGAATGATAAATTCGATTTTTCTATATTTCAAAATAATTACTTTCCATCCGTTCCTATCCTCATTTAAAAAGCTTTCACCTTCTAATAAAATCTACTGACCTGGTAGTTAGTAAGTTACATTTCCTATATGAGGGTAGATAGATAAAATATGGACACTTTGTCACTTTCCTGTTACTGCTTTGAACCTTCAATAATTATAGTGAAATTGAACTTTCAGTGGTTCTTTAAAAGCTGCGGTAAATTAAAATAGGTCATGTGTTAGCTAAGTAAATTATTAACTAAAACTGTAAAGTAAGTATTACTCCTATTTCAATATATGATGAATTTAAATAAACTGATTTCTTGATTAAAGTGACTACCTACTAATTTAAGAGATGCATGCATTACATAATTGTATTTTGTATTTAATATATTCAGATTTTACCTCCGATTGAGAGTCATATTTGAGTCAAAATAATATTATTTAATGATAAAACATAAAACACTAAAGATGTTTACGCAAACGGGAAATTTTTGTGTCATATTATTATACTTATGGAAAGCTTAATAAGTTTGAAACATTACTATTCGAAGCTCGATCTAGGTTTTGGACTCATAGAATTAAAATATGAAGATTAAAGAAAAACGATAACTGGCAAATAAAACCTAAAAATTGTCCTTTTGATCGTATAAGTAAGAGATAATCTATAAATATACTAAAATAAAATAAATAACCTTAGGACAAACAAGACAGAAAAAGTTTCCTTAATGAAAACTAAAACAGAAATAATTGAGATTTCTTTGCGAGCATTAATTTTTTCCAAATCACTTCGTGATTTATGGAAACACTTGTCATTAGTTTTAATCATTAATAATAACACATTATTTTTTTTTTAAAAAATCCCTTCATTTTAAGCAAAGGTTTTTTTCTTAAATGTTCTGAAAATAATCTGAATTCCTGGAATAAGTATTAGAATTTATTATAGTAATATTAAAACGAAAGGTATACACCTATGATAAGTTTAGCTGATAGGTTTAACAAGAGAAATTTTCAAAAATACGCTTTTACTTTATAACATACATAATTTTCTTAAATTTTTATTTACTACCTTATTTAACAAATTTTTTTCTTTAATCCATTGCCTTGAATATAAAGTTTTAAAATTAATTTTTCTTCAAGTACGTTAAGAAATGGTGCCTCAAATATCAAAATTTATTTACATGGATAGATTAAAATGAATTAAATAAGACAATATTTTGTATTTTTATTTGAACTTCACAAGTGCATGCATTTTAAATTTGTAAGCCCGTCAGAAAGAGAATAAATATACGCTTGCAAAATTAAATCAATACAAATTTCAAACAAGTGAATTTAATTAAAAGTCCCCGAACAATTAAATTTATGCAGGATTTTCTATTTTACAATTTGTAATTGCAATTGAATTTGCCATTGCAATTTGTAAACGATTATAATTTTCAACAAAATAATTCGTTTTTTATTAAACAAAATAGTTCTTTTTTCATTCAACAAAATAGTTTTTTTTCATTCAACATAATAATTATGTTTTTATTCAACAAAATAATTCTTTTTTTTTTCATACAACACAATAATTCTTTTTTCATTCAACAAAATAGTTCTTTTTGCCTTCAACAAAATAGTCATGTTTTCATTCAACAAAATAGGTCTTTTTTTATTCTCCAAATATATAGGAACAGCGGGATGCTTATTACAATAGTAGCGAAATGGAAGTCACTCTTCTAAATCTCTAAATCGTAGTGAATCACTGCCACACGGGAGCGGAATTTGCTCTAATCCCTAAAATATCCCACTCGTGCGGTCGGTTCACCCTCCAGTCTAGTCAATTCCTCGCAGAAGATTTTCCCAATCCCCGTGCGGGAGGGAAATCCCCTCCAATTCCCTCCAGCTCAGTCTTAGAGCAAACCTGCAATCAAAGGACAGAGACATGGGAAAACTAACATGTTAAAATTGATTTTGAAGGTGTCCATTTGTTACTTATTGAATTCCATAACTCTATTCGAATGAAAATCTTAAAACGTTTTTAGAAATTAACAGTGTTAAAAAAATACTTATTAAACAATCTAATTTGTCTTCTATGTGATATTGTTGTAAATAACGTAACTTGGCGGAAAATCTGTATAGCGATGGCTTTTTAAAATTAATTCTTCAGTATTAGAAAAGATTTTGTAAATTAATTTTCAGTTTAAAATGAATATTAGCATTTTCAATCACTTGCATCAAGTATTATGCAGAAATTATTATAATTTTCAATTGGGAAAAGAATTTATACTCTTTTAAAAGAGGAAGAAAAAAGATACGAACCTAGACCTTAACAACTAATTAAAATTTTAATGAAAGTGTATGCAGCATGAACATTAGTTGCATTAACAGCATTATATTAAAATATTAATTAAATAGACTTTTCACTCGGCCTTGTTATATACACAGCAAAAAAAAAATTATTCTCTTATCTTGTATGACAAAATATTTGTATAATAACGTATATAAGTATAATTAACTGGCAAATGCTTTTAAAAAATATGTTTTAAAGGAAAACTTTAAATAATATAATTTGTTTATATATTTGTGTTTTGAAAATATGAATAAAAATTAGTTCTACACTCTAGTGATCTCTTCAAGCTAGTTTAATTTCTAGTGATGCTCTAAGATGCTTCAAAGTGTTTATAAAGTCATAACGTCTGATTAGGTTTCACGTTAGATTTCCAGTTCTGAGATAAACTGATTGAACGAATATATCTAAAGCTCCTTATTTCTTTTGATATATATCGATATATTAATCAACATTATCTGTGCTCTTGCTAACAAAAGTAACATTCAGACATGATAACTGGACATTTGCTCTAAGGAGATTCAATTTTAATTTTTCAGTTTGGTAGAATGTAGCACTCATTATCGGTTTTGCAGTTTCCTTTGTGTTTTGAGATATCAACCAATCCGTAACAGTTACTTCATTAAAAAATTAGAAGCGAATGAAGTTCCCTTCATAGAAGAGGAAAGAAATCAGATTTTAGGGACTGACAATTTTCTCTAAATCCTCTCCAAAATAACTCTATATTCTAACTGACATACTCTACTCTCTAATAGCCCTTTTGGGACCTGAAAGACATGATATTTAAAACTGGCAGTTTTTTTTTTACCAATTATTTAAAAGTTTTAAAATGTTTGCATTTCTTTTGTTGTGGAAGAGAAATTTGGAGGAATGTTACGAATTTCGAGAAAATTTTCTTCAAGTGATGGTCTGCACCATGTTTAATAGAAAGATAGGGAAGAAGGAGGGACGAAGGTAGGATAGTGGAAGAAGTTGCACGGGTAGTGGAAGAAGGAGGTCACAGCCTGACCACTTTGTGTCTGGGGCCAGTTGTCTCGAAGAGGATTCCAGTTGGATAAAATGACCAATGATATAGATGGATTATGATAGAACCCGCAATAGGCCAAAACAAAATCTGTCAATATCACTCCGTTTTGTGGTAGCTGGGTGGTTGGCTGTGTATATGAAGAATACCCTCTTTTGTAACTTTAATCCTTTATTTACTGACGGTGGGCCGTGGTAGTCTGGTTGGTAGAGCGTCAGTCTCGTAACGAAAGGTCCTCGTCTCGCCAAAGACCTCCGTGTTGGCTAATGGCAGTTGGGGCACGTCAAATATGTTGTGACTGCAAAAAGTAATCTAAGTTTCCATAATAAACTATACCACTGGAGATACTGAATTAGGAATGAGTTGGTCTCTGATTAGGATCTAAATTCTGACTTTCGAATGGATGAATGAGCGTATGAATGAGTTCGACCACCCCCTAAAAAGAGTTGTGCCATGTGTGTTCGAGCAAAGTCGTACTTTCATCTTAACGGTGCTCGTTAACAACGAAAGGCGCACACTTCTGCCTTCATTCGAAAGTGATGAATCTCATTCGGCTTGTATGACCAAGAGGCATTAGAAAGAAGAAGAAGAAGGATTACTGTCGGTATTTAAAAATAGCATTTAAATCTAGCTTATATCTTTATTATATGACTATTTTTGCTGATGGTATTCTAAAGAATACGGATAATGTAACCCAAATAACACGAAGTTAATATAAGCTAAAAGTAGGAATCAAAAATATTTAATTAATAGTTAAATTAAGATATTTCTGTTAATTACATTCTTTTCTTGGGTTCCCTGGATTATTTTACAAAAAAAAAATTAAGCTATTGGTGCAAAAATGGTTGAAAAATTGATGAAACATAATTCGGTAAAATAAAGGGTTAAGGTAGAATTTTCATATAAATTAAATTGAATCCAGCTTTAGCCATAAAGTCTGTGCTGCATTTGCGGCTTAGGCTGACTTCTTCTTTAAAGGTATTTGAATTAATGGTCCTATTTTGAAATTATAACTTCCGAATGAGACTATAGTATTTTGAACCGAGGCCTTATGATGAGGACGTAAACTTAGCAATTGTCCATTTTCTAAGCTTTCAGATCATACTATAGCAAGGCACTTACTTCCAGTGTAAAGCGAACATGCATTTCATCATCAGCAGGAGGTTGTCTTTTTGTTGATGAGATCTTCGGTGGAAGGATTCTAAGCAATAATCCGTTTGAATTTCAACTGAAAGTTGGTTTAGATTTTAGTTAAACATACTTTTCATGACCCGATTCATGTGCTATAAGATATTTTCTCCCTATCTTATATATTTGGAAAAAAATTAAAATTTGTAAATGAATGAAATTTAAAAAGAAATAATGTATTCAAAAGTTTATAAAAACACCTTCTAATGCATGAAAATGTAAGTTAAAGCTTTCAATTGTGTTGATTCCTTATTATTACATTTTCTGATTAAAATGACTCATTACATTTCCTAATTGACACTAAAATGTTTGACACAAACACTTTACCTCATAATTTTTGTCTTCAAAATCGTGGCATTCACTGAAGTGTAAGAACTGAATTTCACTAAGAACCTATCATCCATTTTTCGAAACCATTTTACCGGCTTAAACTCCGATAATTCCAAAGTTTCATTCAGTCTCCGCTGACAAGTGATTCAGAATTTCCACTCACCCGCTTACAAGTCAATTTGTGTCAGGATTTGTTTGCAGGCGCACTGCCTTTCGAATCGACGGCTTTCTGAAGGGGGTGAGATAACATTCGAACCTCCCCAGGGAAGGGGAGTAGACCCCCTTCGAAGCAGGTTGGATTGATGCATGATAACATATTCTGAATTTAATTTGGGGAGAGATCCGTCCATTAATGACAGAGGGGGGATGAGTTAAAGCAGACGGTGACAGGGAGAGAGAGATGTTGATGTCGTCAGATAGGCTTAATGGAATAAAAGAATTCTCACTTCATATTTTGGAGAGAAAAATATAATTTGATAATTATATCTTGTTTTCATTTTTTGGAAAAATTTTTAGAAAAAGAAAGAAAACAAAAACAGAAAATTAACAGTAAGGAAAATCGCTATATCCCTGCAAAATCATCTCTGCAAACTTCAGAATAAAAGACAAAACACCAGATGTCCGTAATGGCGTGTTAAATTTATTAGCACGTTGTGCTAATGCTTTAAATCATTTTCATAAAGTGTAAATAGTATGAAACACTTTGGAATAATTACTGTGCTTGTTTTAATAAGAGGCGAAAACATAGGTTAAATAATAAGTAAAATAAAAATTATTATTTTCGATTTTCTCAAACTTTCATGAACATATCCTCCCCCGTTTCACAATAAGTGAACTTTAAATCAACTTAGTAGCTGCTAATGATACACTCTTTTAGAAAATTTACTGAAATTGAATAATGATATGTGCCTATGCTAAATATTAAAAACTGGAATTATTGGAGCAAGACACGTATTGGAAAATCGAATTTAGGATGAGGCTTAATATAATGGGAACATGCTATTAGAGTGTACCTTCATTAAAATATTAAATAGTTAGCCAATGCCGAGTAAATAAACGATAAACTATTGGCATTGCTTATGAACTAGAAGGTAATAGCTGCCACTTAGTGCAATTGATATGGTGATCACTTAGTAGATGGGAAAATAATCTCTGATGCATTTTAGGATTGTTTTAATTACTGTGTAACTAATTTTTTTAATATATTCATTCACATAATAATTGGATTATAATCAGAATTTAAGATTTAGATTGGAAAATAATTATAACTATAAATTTAATAGCAATACTTATTAACTCAAATTTCAAATAATATAAAAATTGATTCTATTTCTATTAATTTCATTTACGTATCAGACTGAAAATTATCTTTAAAACATAAAAAAAATATTGATATTTTATAAAATTAATGAATGATAACTATTCAGAAGAGCAAAGTTTTTTGGAGATATCGTTTGGAAACCAAAATTTACATTCAAATTACTTTTTCACATCAGTTATTCAGCTAATTAAAAGAAAACTTTATAAAATATTGCAATCGTGTTTAAATAGAATTTCATTCTTATAGATCTGAAGAATTTCAAAATATAGCTGTGGTAGCTCACCTGTTAAATTTTCTTTATATGATCTTAAAGGTTTCTACGAATGCGTTGTTATAAAAGCTCTGCGTTTAGATTCTTGATCATGCAATGGGTTTGCTCCCGTGTATATGCGATGTCATCTATATGACGAAATAAATTGTGTGCACGGATAAACCTTACTTTCCTCTGATTAGAATTTGAGCGATAGATCCCACTGATTCTTTTTGATCATTAAATATGAGGACTATCTGCGTACTCACTCTAAGACTCAACAACTGTGTTCTCTTATTTCGTTTCAAATTTTAAAATTTGGACGATTTGTTTATGTATGTAATAAACTATAAGCTGCTCTCTTAAATTTCCATATTGTATCGATTTTTCAAAATTCGAATTAATAATAATTAATTCAAAAAATAATTAATTTATAATTTCAAAACTTTTAATGACATAAAACATGAAATAAATAACTTTTCAAATTAATAGCGCTGGGATAGCCTGGTTGGTAGGGCGTTGGATTCGCTGCCCTGGGATTATCAGTTCGAATCCGACAGCCAAAGATTCCTCGAGTGGGGTGGTGGCTCTCGATCGTGTAAATCTGTTGTGGCCACAGTGTCTTTCATATCGAGGGTAATACCTCTGAAGTACTGGATCATAGTTGATAATTCTCAGGTTCAGGTCTGAATTACCATCTGTGAATGAGATGCATGAATGAAGTCAGTTCTGTAAGAGACGGAAACATTTCGGCTTAAAATCGCTGATCCTCGGGCTTCGTCAAGCGGGTTTATCGATGACAAGTGCCTTTAGAAACACCAGTAACTTATTAATTATCTTCTTAAAACTTATTTAAAACCATTTAGCAGATTAATTAAAAATTAAATGTCAACTGTAATTCAAAGATCATATAAGTGGTATTTGCATTAAAATTATTTTATTTTAAATACAATTAATAAAAAATAGTTAATTTAATTTGCAATAATCTTTTTAGAACAGACGCATCAGAATTGAACGGAGGCGTTTTTCTCAGTAACTGGTCATTCTAGTTTTATTTCTAATTCGTCTAACAGCATACGCTGTGAATGTACAGAATTTAACAAAAAGGTTCAAAATAATTTTTTTTCTTCCTTCGATTCTATAACTCTACTATGCAATAATAATGGAAATTTTTCAATAGTTCTTTCAAGAAAGATTTATAACTTAATATTTAAATTCCAACCTGAACTCTTTATCAACGATTTTTATTTACTAAGGTTGAGCATTTTTTTATTTTCTTTTTAAAACATTTAAAACTAAGAACTTTTAAGGAGATTCTGAAAAGGCTATTAAGGAAAAATTATAAAAAAAATGATGTATGCAAAACAAATCCCTTCTTATTATGAAGAAGTAAATATTTTGAGTCCATTAATTGATTCTTTAAAAAAAGTCTTAACCGCATCCATTTCTATATTATGCATACTAAATAAAAATCTATAAAGAAAAATACAATTTACCAATCAAAATTTAAGCATTTTTGTGAAAAATTTCTAACTGTATTTGATTCGAAATCCTTAGATAGAAGTCCAGTAAATGCTAGCTCACCAAGCTATAAGGATTGACAGTGACACCACAAGGCCACGTTCAGGATTAGTTACTCGTCGAAAATTAGTGAATCGTGGATAATATATCATGCTGCATCTATCACCTTTATCGATCCTGCCATAAAGCAATTGCTGTGCCTTTTGTACCCCAGAAATGGCTTGAATAATAGAACCTGTGTTGTGAATGAGCATACAAAATGATTCCAGAAAATGATTATGCTTAATAAGAATAGAAACCTTTTAAAAGATCAAATCATACACTTAATTTAAATCTCTCATTTTTGGGAAATAAATTAGATAAAAGATGGCGAAAATGTCTCTAAAGAAAAATATAATTTGCCTATCGAAATTTTCATATTTTTATGGAACACTAACTGGCGTCTAACTGGACTTCCATCTAACAACTCAAAGTCCTTAGGTTGAAGCCTAGTAGATGATATCTCACCAAGGTGTAATGATTGACAGTGCCACCACAAGGCCACGTTCAGAATTAGTCATTCGTCGAAAATTAAAGAATCGTGGATACTATATCATACCGCATTACCTTTATTGATCTGGCCTCAAAGCGATTGCTGTGCTCTTCGTACCACATAAATGGCTTGAATAATAGAACCTATGCTGTGGATTATCACATCAAAATCATCCTCAAACTATTTTTGCCAATAAGGCTAAAAATTTTTAAGATCAAATCATAAATTTAAGACCTTCCTTTTTTACATAAGAGTGGACGAAAAGAGCAAAATGGATCATGTATTGTTTCCTTTATCATAAAAAATTTTTTTCAGTTGTCCTGAAAAATCATTGTCAAATTTTTACAAATCTAATGATTTTTTGTTTGATTATCTAATGAAATGACAATATAAAACTATTTGTTATACGAAAATCTATTACATCGATTCACTAATTTTATATCTTTTCAACAACCACTGACATATTATTGAGGTATTAAAAATGAGAAAAGTTTTGTATTTCGTTTTCAAAAAAGGGATATTCTCTTTCAAGAGCAAAATTTCTGTCTCTTCACTTGCTCATGAATTTTCTATTTTGCCCCAACGGATTTATAGTACACCAAATCCGCTTACACGACGGCTCTTAAGTGGAATCGGGTCTCGAACGGGATATTCTCCGGGTCCGCAGTGTATACATCATCGATCGAGTCTCGAAAGATCCCTTTTTCTATCGAATTTTACTAACGCCTATCCATTTAAGAAGCGTTAGTACTAACGCTTCTTAAATGGATAGGCGTTAGTACAATTCGATAGAGAAATGGATCTTTCATCTTTGAAATAAGATGCTTTTTGGATTTCTGTTCAAACAGTGAGACTTGGGCCATTTCTATAGAATTAAAACTAACCTCTGAACCGATAAAAATGTTCGGAAATATAAAAATAGTACATTATCATCGAGAAAACATCGATAGACACATTTAAAAAATCTACAATTGCAGAGAATGAATGATAAATGGGAATCTTACCTACGTACACATAAAAAAAAGACAAATAAAATGTATCAAGTTCCACAATTCAAGATTTATACTCAAAATTCTTCGTTAACAACTTCTTTCGTACCACCAGATGGCGTAGCCCGTAAGGGTTCTTCATATTTCTTTTTGACCGGATGTGAGGTTTTTCCGCAATTTCGGAGTCGTAACGGTTATCCGCGGAGGAAGGAAAAACGCTATCAAGATCCCATTACGATGTAAATACTGCGGCGAACTGAAGGGGTTCCTGAGGAATCTGGGAGAGACGTTCTTTTTTTTTCGAATATTTTGGATTATTTTCTTGTTCCATTATATCATATATAAAGACAAAACATGAAAGCTTTCACTTCATCTGAACCGGGGATGCAAAAAAGACCCTTTATTCTGGTTATGAATGCAATTTAAATAATATGCTTCCAAAGAGGACTTAATAATGACATTTTCTTGCTTCGTATAACTGGTGGATGAAAATTCGACCAAAATATTAATACCTAAAAATGCGTATGCTGTTAATCAATTCAAACAAAATGTTTGCTCTTTAATGTTGCAAGTGGACTAAAATAATATTATTTCAAAGTCACCTTTAGCGTTTAATTATTCTTTCACTATTTAAAAATTTTAGTTTGAAATTTTTTTCAAAAGAGAAATAAAAGGAATCGATGACTATTAATGATTTATCAAAGATCATGGCGATTCATATGAAACCAAAATCGACTTTTTGGATTTGATTTCCGAATTCTGTAATAAGACTTCCCTTTGTTGAATATGTTATGAAAATTTAATTTTCATGGAGTTCCTCAATTTTTGTCGAAATTATAGAGTGGCAGAAGGCAGTGGGCCTTTGATGACAAATCTATAGGTCATGTGCTTTCTTATGAAAAATAATCTGTGAAATTGGATCAGTGATTGCAATTGGACAACTCTGTCATTAGCTTTCTCCATTATTCTAAATATATACATCCTACCATATTTGATGTAGCTTTGGATATAAAGAATTCTGACCATATTTTTAAAGAATTTTGAGGAATAATTCCTCATTGGATACAAATGATTTAAAGATATTGATTAATATCTACATCAAATTTGATATACTTATTTAATTTGAAATTCAATTTTGAAACAGTTTTGTGAGAATTTTGAAATAATAATAGTAAATTTTAACTAAGGTTAGATGATAAGAATGTTATTTAACCTGAAAACAATCTTCGGAATTTCCTAGCCAATGCAATGGGAAACGTTTGGTAACTATGGCTCATATAATCAAGAAACTTCACAACTTCAGAAATATTGGGTGTTAGATCATGATAATTTCTGTGCCCTTTAAAATTTTCTTTATAAAGTTGAAGTTTTATGAAAAATAATGATGACATGGATTCCTGAACCTATATCAGATGTATCTCATACAAGATACTTAAAAAATTCTCAAATTAAAATATTTTAATTTTTATTTCTTATATACTTTTTTCTGATTTAATTAAGGCCTTCTGAATGTAATGACATTTTATGAAGTTATATATAATTTGCCTAAAATCAACTTGTTTCGATAAAGAGGTCAAACAAAATACAAAGAAATGTGTTTTATATGTAATGTAAATATGTATATATAATGTAAATATAAAAGCATATAATGTAAATATAAAAGCATTTGGGACATATATTTTTAAAATTGCTCTCTTAATTCATACACGAATTACACATTTGAGCATAAAAAAAACAAAAAGTATTGGACTGACAACAAAATTATATACAAAGTTTTAAGTAACAAATGATAAAAATTTTAAAATGAAAGGAAATAAAAGAAAAGAGATCAAGCTTATTATCTAACAGGGTTCTCAGTTTTATTAAAGGCTGTGTTTAATTTCAGTAATGTTATCTTTATGCCTTGTTGCGCACTCAACATTTATAAATTTGTAGTATTTTTACCATTATAAAATATTTTTGAAGGTATTGGCCAATAGATGTAATATTTTATTTTTATAATTAAATTCATTTAATGTTTGAATATTCTTTATTACTTTTTTAAATTAATCAATTCCTTTACTTGGATCTTATAATTATTATTTTATTTATTTTCTAGACATCTTCGTAGCTCAAAAGAAGTAGTTATCCCTCAATTCCAGTTGTTTTGTCCACAAAAGTATGAATTAGTAGGAAATTTCAAAATGAATCAATAAAATCATACGAAGTATTCTTTACAAGAAATATCTGGCTTTGAATTACTTCAAATAAATACAATGTTTCCTTTTATTAATAGGACAAAAATCTGATTTCATACATTGTTCTTATATACAAAGATTCTGGTTAATTTCAAGTACTGCCGGTGTTTATTCCTTCGTTTCTGTTTTCTAAGTGATGAAAAATGAAGAAAGTGAATGCTATTTTGCAATGAAAATGTCATACATGATTTAAAGAAAAAGTCAATATAGTTTCTTTCGATCAATTCTTTTCATATTATTTTCATGAAGCAATAAAAAAAAGGCATAAACAGCAGTTTCTGAATTAAAAGTTACATGATTGAACTATTTAAAAAAAGTAAAGAAACAAAATTTTGAAATTTTTGGGAAAGCAATTAAGAATTTTTTTTTCTAATTTGAGAATCATGTTTACAGTTATATAAAATTCATCTATAAAACAAAAAAAACTTATCTGAAATACCATGAAAATATGCCATATATCTTATTAATGAAGTGAAATAAATGATGACAGTATTGCACCTGCAAAATATTTCATTAGTGTGTGTTCTGCAATAAATTGTTTTTTTTTGTTTTAAATTCTTTCAACAAATAAAAATTACTACAGAATGAATGATGTTTTAAAATTATCCTTATACAAAAATGTTTTTAAAGAGGCAACCATTTTTTTTAAGATAATTAATTTACTTTGAGTATTCTGATGGAAATTTGCAAGAAAAATTATGATTCGGTCTTTGAAAATACAATTTACATAAGTGTATAGGGTGGTAAAAAACGTTAATACGTGAAATTGGTTTCATATTGTAAAAAAATTTACAAAATGATAGTTTAGTGTAAAAGGACAAAAGAGAAAGAAATTGCATAGCTACAAATTACTTCAAAACCTCAGGGACGGAATGCAGTGAAATTCCAACTCATCACAATCAAATCAAAATTAATTCACAAAAATATACTAGTGCATTATTTGTTGAAATTGCTTGAACCTTTAGAAGACATTTGTTTAGTTTCTGGAGTTGAAGAGGTAAGAGATATACAACTCAGAGCTAATTCCAAACTTGTCTTCCAGTTCTTGTGGATTATTTCCACTCAATCATGCGTCAGAATCTGCAAATATTGAGTCAAACAGATACCGTAAATGATGTAATCTTCAGGTAATGATTTAAGTAAAGCTGAATCACTATATGAAGATTTACAATTTCCAGTGATTATTCTTTAAAGATCGTCAAGCATTCTTTTATATATGGAACTCTTCACACCCAAAATCTAACTAAAATATATAAAAAAATCAGTTATTGAATTATTCTCAAAAATATATACTAACCATGTTCGTTAAAAGCAATTCATCAATGATTTCAAGATGTTATGAAATTTTTCATTAAAAATAAATATCAGCAATCAACCTGCTACCTTGAAGTACCTTGTTATCATTCTTGCAGTCTAATAATGATACACGGGCTTAAGGATTTTTTTTATGAGGAGTAACATTAATAGTTCTTTTACAGAAAAATGATATTTATATATATATATTTATATATGAATTCTGTTGACAATGTTTTGCTTTCCACTGATTGACTCTCAAGCATCATGGCTTTTAAAGCCTTCTTATGGAGCAATAAGATTTTAATCAACAAAATCTTTTAGTTATCAAGAATACTAAGAACTCATTAAATTTGAAAGAATTGATTGTGTTGAATGATTGACTTTGACTCACTCATTCATAAAGATTATTAACTGCATTAAACTTACAATCTTCTGTCCAAACATTATTAAAGTGCCTCAAACGTAAGTTGCTGCCATTTTCCAGGGTTTGATTCGTAATATATTCGGAACAGATTTAAAAAAACTGAAATCTTCACATTCTTTTTCACTTTAAGAAACTACCTGGTGTGCCTGACAGAAAACTTTATGAGATACCAGAGTCTTCTGTGAATCAAAATCTTCAATAGAAGCCAACATTATCCAACATCTGTTGACCACAAGCTATATTGCACTACTCTTTACATTGAAAGAATAGCAGAAGATGAATTATCAGCAATGAATTAAAAATTCTTAAGTGGAGAAAAGGAATTAGAATAAAACACATTCAGTGTTGCTTTATACAAAAAAGAATCGAGTGTCGGTACCCTTTTGAGGCAACACATACTGAAAAAAGAGATACACTTAGCATCTATAAAGTACGTGAATAGCATCTTCTGAGATGTAGGCCCTATCACATCGCTAATCATGTATCTTTATCTTCTCTTTAAAAAGCGTTACCTAGTCTAAGGAACTATCAGAGGATGTGATCTGTGCAAAGAGTACGCTTTAACCTCTCACCCCTCTGCCTAGCCAATTAACCCTAGGTCCTGTAATGACCCCGGTTCAAACCTAGGTCCTACAAGCTACAAACCAACCATGCAGAACTTGATGAGAAAACAGTATTCCAGGAGCGAGCTGCCCGTTGGCGAAAAGATGGAACTGCGGGAAATGCAGGGTCGTCTCATTGGTGACAATGGAGACCCGAACCCAGCGTACGGATCCACCAACATCGCCTTCGACATGAGCGATGTGAGCCCGGTGCGTCCAGGTCGGATGACGGTGGACATGGTGTCAGCTGACGAGAAGTCAGAGTTCAGGCCGGAGTGTGACGACACCCGAGAATCCTGGGATTCCAAACTGCAATTCATGCTTGCTACGATTGGATACGCTGTAGGATTGGGAAATGTGTGGAGGTTCCCTTACTTAGCTCAGAAAAATGGAGGAGGTAAGTTTTAAGTCATTTAGTTCTTATAAACCTTCTTGATTAACTGAATTTTGTTTCTCTAAGTTGTTAAGCCTTTCTCCCCGCCAAAATAAGTTTTAAATATCGCATCATAAATTCCACGTGCATATGTTATGCCTACAACGTGAAAATCTACATATATATCGATCACTTAGGCATTTAATATCGACCTAAAAATTGTTGTTTTGGTGGCTCAAAATATTTTGCAAGTTGATTCTTTGATAACTCCTAAAAGCAGTGTGTTTGATATAATATTATTTTTGTCCCCTTACTGTACAGATAAAAATAAGTTTGAAACATTTCCTCTCGCGAAATTGACAGTTGAATTGCATTGTTGTTTCAACCTTCTAAAAATTATTTTATTGAGAGAAATAATAAGAAGTGCAACGAATAGCGATGGTAAATTCAAATTCATAAAATTCATTTAAAGCATCAACTGCCCAGATATTACTCTGACTAGTTCGTATATGGGTTGAAATAAATGCATTATATTCGTGGTTATATTTTTTAACTATATTTTTATATTTATTTATTTATAATAGTTTCAGTTCAATGGTTAATATATTCACAACCTTGAATTCATGCCTCATTCATTAAGCATTTCTTAAATATGAAAATGTTAGTGATAGAAAATAGAATCGCAATTAAATTCATTTACTTGAAAACATAACTTTTTTTTAAATGTGCGTACCATCCAAACTATATCCTACTACACACTGTAGCTGCTTCATGTGGCAATATGTTTTCATCAGAGTTGCCATTTTTCAAACAAATTTCGCTCTCTCCTTCTTTATGTTAATAGAGAAAAAGTGGCAACGCAAGTGGCTGACTAAACATTAACTGCATAAGTACCGATGCTATATCAGTAGTTATGCAGCATACGATCGCATTACGATGCATTATTCGCAAATACGATCTACATAGCAACGTAGTTCGTGTTTACTCAGTAATTATGCATTAGTTACTCAGTAGTTATCGGTAGTTATGCAGTTCATGTTTTCTCAGAAGTTATCGGCAGTTATGCAGTTCATGTTTTCTCAGTAGTAATCGGTAGTAATGCAGTTCGTGTTTTCTGTTTCGCCAAATGATATACAGAAGATACATATCACATACCTTCTGTATATCATTTCACCTTGACAGTGCTTGGCTTTCTTCTGCTGTCCATTGGCGTAGTGCAAAACTATCCCTGCAATCTTTTTATACTATTTGTTTCCCTATCAAATTAATTGAAGAAATACAAGAAAATCTTATTTATTACTGCAGGCGCCTTTCTGATACCCTACTTCATAATGCTGTTCCTGGAAGGAATTCCATGCTTCTACATGGAACTGGCGGTGGGACAACGCTTGCGCAAAGGCGCCATCGGTGCCTGGAACTTCGTCTCTCCGTACGTGGGGGGGATCGGTATCACCAGCGCCGTCGTCTCCTTCAATGTTGCCCTCTACTACAACACCATCATTGCCTGGTGCCTGTATTATTTCTTCCAGAGCTTCCAAAGCCCTCTGCCATGGTCCGAATGCCCGAGGACGGAGGGACCAAATCACACGTGGATCAAGGTTCCGGAGTGCCAGGTCAGTTCATAGAATCAAGTGGAACAATCATGATCTCATATAATGAAGATTAAGCATATAAATCCGGTTATTGCGCATTAAGATCGTTAGGATTCACTTCCATAGTAATAAAATTCATGAAAGAAAGAAGAAATTTGTTCCTCCAGTCAATAGATGTATGGTGGATTCTTGTTGATAAATTTCAAGTTATACTATGCATTATTACTTTCAGCTGATTGCGAGCCATATAATTTTTCTTAGTAAAAGAAGGTCGTAATTTTGTATGAAAATGTAATACTGCTATTAGTTTATAAAACATTTCGTCAAAAATTCCTGTTTTGTTAAATTGGCAAAAAATTTAAGTGAAAGACGAAATTTAAAATATTATGACTATTAAAATTGTTATTAATATTAAAAATTAATTATAATAATATCAATTAAAATAAAATAAACAATAATATTACTAAAAATATCAGCAATAAAAATATCAATATAAAATTGTTAAGGAGACGTAAAACAATTAAAGCAATAAAATAAATACATGCAAGCACAAAATTCCAAAGTAATAAAACAGAAATATATAATAAATAAATGTGAGTAATAATCTTTCAAATAAAATTTACTAACTTTCTGTAATCTAATGTCTGTAATATTTTCAATATCCTAAGATTATTCATCAATATAAAAAAGTCCTGTAAAGTTAAAATTTTTTGCATTTCTTTTTCGTGCAGAGGTACGATTTCGGAATATCAGTAATGCCTCTTAATTCAGAAAATTAATTGACAAAACGTTTTATTAAAATGTTTATTGCTATAAGTGAAAAAATTTCTGTTTCGCTCTAAGTGTCCGTTTGTTGCAGAAAAGTAGCCCCACCGAGTACTTCTGGTACCGACAGACGCTGGACATCAGCGCCAACATCGAGAGTCCCGAGGCCTTCAACTGGAGGATCGCCCTCTGTCTCTTGCTGGCCTGGTTCTTTTGCTACCTCTGCATGGCCAAGGGAATAGCCTCCTCAGGAAAGGTACTCAGGATGCCAGAAAAGTTTTGACTTGAGTAAACTGAGGCATCGCATGCTCAAATGTTAACAGGATTTTTAAAAACACAATTTAAATAACTGATATGGTGGGAAAAATATTTTAGAAAGATTTAAACAATTAGAATGCAAGAACTCAATATAAAGGTTTAGTTTTCTGTTTAGAAATCTAATTTACAATGACTAATATCCTAACCTACCTAAGATAACTGTTTGTAATAGTTTAAAATGGGCATTATTATTCTCATAAATAAAATTCATTTATTGTTTTTGGAAATGATTTTGAACATAGACGTAGTTTTAAATCTTATTTTTTAAATATTGCCAAATTTTTCTGATAAATGTTTGTAAATTTTATCCAAAAAATCAATGTGAAACTAGGCAATACATTTTTTTGACAATTTATTTGAGGCTTCACTGTAAATAATTTTTTTCAAAAGTAACCAACAATTAAAACAACAAAAAATCTTTTTTAATTGTATTTTTCTCATTAGCTATCCAATTGGTCCTAGTTGTATCTCAAATGAAAAAAATGCTTTTTTTTTACTACAGAAACTTCGCATGCAAAATGATTTCTGTAATGCAATTGATAGCTAAATAATTCGGGAGAGTCTATGGTTTAAAGACCACTTAATTAGTAATAACAGAGTGCTAGAGCGAGCATATGTCCCCACATAAATGCTCCTAAGATGTAGCGAAGTGTTTATTAAAGCTTTTAACATTTTAGGAAGGACATGGCATTGAATTAAAGATTAATTGATCAACATTGAAGGCATCTCATAAAGTTATTAGGGTATGGCATATTACATATAAAAAATATTAGCGATTACTAGATAGAAAACACACGTTTGTGAAGGAACAGCATCTTGCAAATTTTAGCAAGGATTTCGTCCTTAATATAGACAATGTTTAGATCAATTTGAAAATTTTATTATAGGGTTTCGGTTTCTAACTATATATATCTAGTTTTATTAGTTGAAATGATTGTTTCCATTTATTGAAGTGTCCGTTTATCTTCAGGTAGTGTATGTGACTGCCACTTTCCCCTATTTGGTGTTGGTCATCTTCTTCTTCAGAGGGATCACACTGGATGGAATGGAGAAGGGACTGGAACATCTCTTCACACCCGATGTATTATTCTCAATTTATTTTTTTGTGTAAATTTTCCTTTAGATTAGCAAAAAAGATTTAGTTTGTAAAATGAATAACATATATACTCTCGTTATATAATTTATAAATTAATTTATATAGTATATAATAATTAATAATTTATAAACTGTTATGAAAACACTATATATATACAAACCAACTTAATAAAAGTATGAAGGGAAAAATAATCAAAATTAAATCAAAAATAAAATAAGAATTCGACCTGAAGATTTTCTCAAGAGTTAACTTCAGGTAGGGATTCAAAAACAAGAGATTTTTTTTCTGTGAGGGGTCTGACTTTTAGTACAATACCATAACATAAATTATACAAGAACATATATTATTACATTTTTCTCTTAAATTGGAAGTTGTATTCTTTTGTAATTTATTGTCTTATTTCTATAAAAAATGGTGTATCTCTTAGGCCCCAATTTCTGGGAATTTTTAGGACACGAGGGATCAATATTGTTGAACTAAAAGTCAGAACTCTCAGAGAAAAATATCCCATGTTTTTGAATCCCTACCTGAGGCTAACTCTTGAGAAAATCTTCAGACTGAATTCTTATTCTATTTTTGATTCTATTTTTCTCCTTTGTTTATGAATCCTTCCTGCGGCTGATTCTTGAAAAAATCTCCATACCCAATTCTTATTTTATTTTTGATTCAATATTGATTCTACTTTTTCCTTTTATTAACTTGGTATTTATTACTAATTATGTTAGGCTCACATGTGTTTTAAAGTAGCTGTATTAGCGTTCTGTAAAAAAAATGGTGCTTTTTTTAGTTTGATTCAGAAATTATTTTAATTTTTAAATTGTTTAAAAAATAGTTCTTTTTTTTAAATTTGGAATTTCATAACGGTTATATTTCATATTTTATATATATATATATATATAT
>JAPMOQ010036171.1:1045141-1096368 GCA_026543055.1 Argiope trifasciata
ATACAGTCGATTCCGGTTAATTGGACCACATCGGGACGTGATCATTTTGGTCTTAATAACCAGCTGGTCCGATTACACGAACATGCCCTATGCTACAAGACGAGACATGCAATACGTAACATATTAAAATGTCATTATGACCTTTACTGTGCGGCACACGCGTATGGCGAACATACAAACAAGAACTACTGTTGCTTATGAACTTTATTCATTGAAAAATAAATTTACATAAAATTCTTCGAAACGATCTACACGATATCTACAGCATGCGAAGCACAATAAAAAAAGTTCTTATCAAATTTCAGTCAACGTTTTAAGTACTAATCCAGGGTGATCTGATGCGTTCTGTTGACGGACTGCACTTGAACAAACTCACTACAAACATCTAACGCAGCAATGGGACTGCCTCCATTTCCCTCCTGCATGAAATAGCAACGCAAAGTTTCATTGCATTTCCTGGCATCCTGTGTTGTCACTTGCACCAATTCATTAGGGGCATCATCATCACTTTCCTGGTCTTCCGATGCTGTAGTGTGTTTTGCTGTAATTCGATCAACAATTTCAGCGTCGTAATCTTCCTTTTCATCGTAGCATTGAAGCTCGTTGTAGATGGAAAGAAATTCTTCGTAGTTTTCGACTTGTTGAAGCTCCACATTTCTCTCACCATTTTCACTTTCAATCAGCATATCCACATCCAACTCCAAGACCAAATGCTTAAAGCCACCATGAGAAATACTGTTCTGAATTGTCTCACTGCTTATATTTCGACAGCTATCGCCCAAAAATGTAACTGCTTGTAAGATGTTGACCTTTGCACTGACTTCTCTGTCTGTTGATGATGATGAGGTCAGCAAACTTTCTTCAATTGCTTCAATGACGTAATTAACCAATCTTTCACGATAAAAGGTCTTCAAATTTTTTATGATGCCCATGTCCATTGGCTGTACCAAAGCTGTGGTCCTGGGGGGTAGAAATTCCAGGTGGATGTTTTTTCCAGGCATTTTGGCAGGGGAGATAAGACACGCACAGTTCACTGACTAAAGTGTTCCGAAGAAACTGGTTTACGTGGGATTTCATTTCCCCGAAAAGAAACAGTGCTTCCTCACTGGCGGCTACCGAGCTGCCCTTTCTAAGAAACAAAGTGCTTGCTCACCTCCCACTGATTCTTTTCCCTTTCGGACTTCCTGCTGTACACAGGCGACTTGTGGCTTCTTTTTCATCTTCCCTGCCACGTTCTTTGGTTTTGGTTCAAATAAGCGAATAATATTAGGCTTATGTACATAGGATTTGTTTCGGTTCTTTAAGATTGAGTCCGAATAAGCGGCTGGTCCGATTATCCGGTGGTCCAATTAACCGGATTCGACTGTATATATATATATATATATATATATATATATATATATATATAAATTGCTCTTTATTATTTTTTAGAGACTATGTATTCTAATGTAGAACTAATTCTTGTTTGTCGACAGTGGTCAAAGCTGGCCGACCCCGTGGTGTGGCTGGAGGCTGGTACACAGATCTTCTTCAGTCTGGGTCTTGCTTTTGGAGGGCTTATTGCCTTCTCCTCCTACAATCCCGTGCACAACAACTGTTTCCGGGATGCCCTCACTGTCTCCATCTGCAATTGTGGCACTTCCATGTTCGCCGGCATTGTCGTCTTCTCAGTACTCGGTAAGCTTCGTGTTAAAAATTCACCACTATACCTTCAGAAAACTTCATTTGTAAAATTATTCCAGCTATCCCTGTTGCTATAATCTCTATATAACTACATCGTAGCAATTAATAAATTTAAAAAAATTATTTGTGAAGATGAGCAATGATAGATAAGCAACGAAACGAGTTCAATGTATAGTTCGAGAATATGTTTTTTTTCCCACTGATCATGTGAATCACAACATGAGCAGAATTTAAACACCAGATAGGGTATTTAAGCATAAATTCTTTAATGAACTAAAATATCTGCATCCTGCAGAGTCCCTAGTAGCACGCATATATTGTACAATTTTGTATGATATTAAGCAATATTCCCAATATTGTTGAATATTGTATTATATTAAATTAAATTATATAATATAATATTGAAAAATATTTATAATATTGTACAACAGGATGTCCTACCTAGGATATACAGCTCACACCAAATCGATGTCAATTCTTTTTATTTAAAAGCTCAATTATAACAACCTATCACAATTTATCCGGAAGTTCTTTATACTCCTGATTGCAAAATGATCTAACCAATAATGCTATTCCTGGAACTGACCAATTTGATTTAAATATCCAACAATATTAGGGTTCCCCTGTTAGTGCCAAGTTTAATTTTAATTCTCAAGCTCTGAGATATAATCAAAATAATATTAATTGTAACAAGTGGCATAAACTTTTCCTACACACATCTCTTTGCTGTAATCAAAATTATAGCCAAGTTTGATTATGGTGAAATTTAGAAACATTGACAAAAAGCTTTTGCTTTAATAAAGCTAATTACTTCAAAATTGATGTCAGTTTTGAAACCTTTTAACCAAATTAAATATTTGTGTTATCTTCCACTGTCCAACTTTCATTGGAAAGAAAGACATCAGCAATGAAATAGTTTTTTTTCTACTCTGCAATCTCGCAGCACACATTTACATAAATATCTTTTCTGGAAGCCAGAATAAATAAATAAAACTGTATTTTTCCGTAAACAATAATGCTGTTCATGATTATAAAAATATTTTCATATAATATTTGTAAGATTTATAAGCGTTTTGAAAGAAATATTTCTGGGATATACTAATTTTCAATTGAAACTATTTCCAAGGATTTAAAAAAAAGCTCGGAAATGATCAACACGAACAGTTATTGTTATACAGCGTTTCATTGATCTATATATAATCTTTGTATTTCTTCAAAGAAATACTTTTACCAAATATAATACTCCAGAAAGACATTTATTAATTTTCATTTCCTTGGCAGGTTTCAAAGCACACAACACACATCAACGTTGTGAACTAGATCGAGATTTATTGCTGCAGCCTATGTACCAAAACACAACCATCCCTTCTGTCATACCCGAGGACGTCATCAACCACCTGCGCCAGACCACTCCCAATCTACCTTTCGATTTTCCAGAATGTGACATTCAGAAGGAGTTAGAAAAGGTATACTGTCTTTCTATAAACGTATCGCTAACCATTAATCTACAACTACGGGCATAGCCTTCTTAACGACGATCGACCTATCTTAAATATCACGGGCATAGCTCTTAGTACAATGATCCGGCCCAACGTAGATGTCGCGGGATTAGCCTTTAATACACTGATCGAAATTATATCACATTTTACAAATTAACAATAATTCTTTGTATATCTACCACTATTATTACATTAGGTTGTAATTACCTATCAAATATCCTACAAAATTAAACCGGTTATGTCTTATACACAGTATTTACATTCCGTAAGTCGTGTGCTTACAAGTTATGACTAATTTGCTGAAATGGCTTGAAGTCAGCCGTCAATGTTTACGGTTTTGGCCCAAACTTTTGGGACGTAAATTATTTCTTAAGGGCTATAGGACAACCGTTTTCGGATCAGAGTTTAAAATTTCTCAAATATTCCACAACTTTGCTACTATAATATTTCAGTGGGCATCTTATTGGATATTATGTATACCATTCATAATTTGTGACACAATTTTTGGGTTATTTCGTAAATTTTCTTAGTAGAAATAATTTTTTTAAAAAAAGAATTATTAAATACAAGATCTAAAAATAAGCTAAAATAATATGGAAATGAAGTAGACGAAGTACAATAAAATGCATGTACCATAAAATAATTTATTAATAACATGATTTCTCTGTTGCCTGAAATAAAATGGTTAATGAAATCTTCAACGATTTTTTTTATAAATGCATAATATGCAGTGGAGGCTGTATTCACCAAACATTCCTTCATTGAAATTTTCGCTTGACTTTTAATTTGAAATACATTTTAAAATATTCTCTCCCATATTATTACATATGTTTAATCTTTTGAAAATGATTTTTATTTAAATAAGATTTCTAGATAGTTATTAATATTATTTTGCAATGTTTTAAGATTTCCTTGTGCTTTTGATTTGTAGAACTTCATGAAAATTATGCCAATCCTTTTATGTGATTTATTACGTTTTTGTTCTATTATAGAAAATATAGAGCTTTATATATATATAAAATATTTTCTTCACTTTGATGAAGACAATATACTTGTCGAATACCCAATGGAACCCGATGTATTGTGAAATGGCATAAAAGATAATAATAATTATTATAAAAGAAGCTGATGAACAAGTTAACTAAAAACTTCACCAGAAGAACTGTTTAAAGTTTTTAGAAAATAAAGAAGATCATAGTTTCTAGAAAATAATTCAGTTAACGTGTTTCAATTCTTATAAAGTTGCGAAATTTTTCTATGGAAAAGTAGTTGAATATTAACCTTGCACAAAGAATGATTACAAAACTTTTTTGCATCTCGAACAGGAATTGTAGTTAATAAAGGGGATAGATAAATATCAGACTTTATTATTATTTCTATTTATAACTTAATTTACAAATTTCTATTGAAAAAATTTGCTTAATAGAACGGGTTTAAATGGGGCAATGAGATTTCGTCGGTAAGTAGCTGTATAAAGTTGTGAAAAATTATGTATTTAACAAAATAGCAAAATATAGTATATATCTTTACTAATATTTTTGCTTCAAATAGCTACAAAATAAATATATATGTATTATTTCACTCTTAAAATTGCAATTTCAACAAGTAATTTATTTAATTACTTAATTCATGTCGAACTCTATAACTATCCGAAATAATGTGCAATGCTTATAAAAGATTTTAAAAGATTCAGATTAAATTTTATTAGCTCTGGATAAAGTGATCAAATTTATGCTGATGCAATTTTTCTTTTGTTATTTTAATGAGCAATATACTGTTTTTTAAATATTTTCATGCTTAGTGTCATTTCTCATCTCAAAGCTTCGCCATGTTTCGGAAGTTGCATATTGTGTTACCATATTACAGGGGATTGATTAGATATGAATTGTGGAAAACTTCAAAGTACGATCTGTTTTCGCTTTCTGAAATTGGAATTGCCTCATTCTATTTTTGTCAGCAACTTATCTCAATTGATATAAGGAATTCACGATTCTTAAATGCACGGCTTCTTTTCTAAATATGTTCTATTTCAGCTATTACATTCTTTTCTCCTCTCTGTAACTCCAGATCAAAAGTCCAACTTATTTTATATGGCTTTTGCTGAAGTTTATTATCAGGGGCAGGCTTAATTTTGAGCTTTAACTAACAATAAATTATTTCTCTGACAACAACTGTGTAAAATTAATCCCATCGAAGCCTACTGTCTCCTACCATAGCAAACTTTCCACTTTTGCAGCATTTTTCTGTTTTTCCTAGAAGTAAAAGTATTCCCGCACCAAGAATCATAAAGATTTTAACAGCCAGCTTTAGTACTTACCGATTGCTTTCTTGGACGTGGAGGTTATGATTGCCCTTTTTCCCCTGAAGAGTTACGGTCCTAGTTATATGACAAGTTATGTTTCTTATAATCTCAAATGAAAAGCGATATTTCACTCTTAATGGTTTATAGTTCGATTAAACTTCAAGTAAAATAAGAAAAAACACTTTAGGCATCATTACTTATTTTTGAATAATTATAGATATGATCCTAACGTACGTAATATAAATCAATATATTTAATGTTCAAAAGATGATTGATGAATTTTGAAAATAATAATAATAATAATAAAAGAAGACAGAATGTGATAGAAATGTACCATTCGTGGCCTTGCATTTGGAAAATTAGGCAAATTTATACCACCAAATTGGAGATTACGCTGTCACAGACAGTGGCGTTGTAGATTATATGCATTAGGTGAAATTAAAACGAAATTATTGAGATTGTTATTCTATTTTGGCCAAGACTACAGCAAGCTGTAACTGGAAATGAGTGTTACGTTGAAAATACCTCTATTTAACTTTTTGCGTCAATGCATGCCAGATTTTCAAACTGGTGATGATTAGAGTGGTTAGAGAGCAAATTATTTATTTGTTCGGGAGGGGATTGAAATCCCAATGACTTTGTTGCACTACTAACGTACCAGCTTGCATGCAGCACGAAAAAAGTCTGCCAGATTAACATCTGTTATGTCTTTAGTGGAAAGATTAATATGCACGATGCCCCCTTGCATCAGTAAGAGGAGGCTCGTTTTCACAATATGTGGCTCATTCTTTTTCAGAGTGCCTCCGGCACAGGCCTGGCATTCATCGCTTTCACCGAGGCCATTAACCAGTTCCCCGGCGCCCCCTTCTGGTCGGTACTCTTCTTTCTGATGCTCTTCACCCTGGGCATCGACTCGCAGTTCGGCACTCTCGAGGGAGTCATCACTTCCATCGTCGACATGAAGCTCTTCCCTAACGTCCGAAAAGAGATACTCACCGGTAACCTTCTTCCCATCCATTAAAGTTTTATACGACAGAATTCAGTATTTAGAATGTTCATTCATTATTTGCTTTTTAAAAATAGTTCAGTATAACTAACTGCAAGATTAAAGACTATATGATACTTATAATAGTCCAATATTACTAATTACAAGATTAAAGATTATATGATAGTTATAATAGTCCAATATAACTAATTGCAAGATTAAAGATTATATGATGCTTATAACTATCCAATATAACTTATTGCAAGATTAAAGACTATATGATATGAAATATGACCAGTTTTATAAATGGTCTCTAAATTGTATAGTTTTAAAAATGGTTCGTAACAATGTAATTGATATAAACAACGTAATGGAGAACATTCTGTATGGTTTGCAAGTGGAGAATTGAATCATACAGCAAGAGAAGGGAAGAGCTCCAAATATAAAAATTTCAGCCTCAGTTGTCAGCATATCCATTCCATCTCATAAAATCTTTCATTTGAGGTGAAGGTATCGAACTGCATGTGCTGGAATTTCTTATTCAAATGCATTAGGATAGGATACATGAAATTATATATGCCAATAATTAGAATGCCTTTGGTCATGTTTAGGTGGTCGTTTTGGTATTTTGGCCGCTTTCTTCTTATTATGAGAAGTGGATAGCTGTGATAGAACATGCTGGCTAATCATAACAAAGTAACTTCTAAACCTTTATGTGCAAATCTGTGAGAAAAACGATTTGTCACAACATATCGTCTCGATAGCATTTCGATATCATCTTCTAGATAATATGGATATTTAGTTATCCAGATTACTTCGCTTATTTCAATGTCTTCAAATGCGTGTGGGGTTCTTCCTTGCAGGTTTAACGTGCCTCCTGTGTTTCTTCCTGTCCCTCATCTTCTCGCAAGGAGGGGGTAACTACGTGTTCACTCTGTTCGACAACTACAGCGGGAATTTCCCTCTGCTCATCGTGGCCTTCTTCGAATGCATTTCCATCTCCTACATCTATGGTCTGAAGAGGTGGGTTTTGAACATTCAAACATTCTTACATTTCCTCAACCACTTGCAAACTCTAGGATATTTAGTACAATTATTTTTGATTTCTTTATTTAACTAGTGTCGGTATTAATTCAAACCTCAACTAGAAATTATCCCTATTAATACTGTGCCCTAGTAGAACATATATATTGAGCAACATTGTATGATAGTAAACAATATTCCCAATAATGTATAATATAGTTGGATATCAAATTATGTAACATTGTGCAATAGTGCAAAATTGAAATATTTAATTAAATCGCATTAAATCGTGTAACACATTAAAATATTTCGAAAATTAAATAAAAAGCAATTATTTATAAGATGAAATGCTTATGTAAAAAATAATTTTTTGTAGTTGCTTGGTATACAATCTTAGTTGCAGGATCTGTGGTTAAGTTAACTTTTAATTAGGAAACAAACTGCACATAATATTAAGGTACATTTATTTTTGTGGAACTAAAAATTTAATTGTTTGATTATATTACACTTTTACCTTCTCGCATACTCACAGTTACAAATTCCATTGTGTCAGATCAACAAACATCAATAACGAGCCGCACTGAAAGGATGGTCTGCCAATATATTTCTACTACAACAGTGAGGTTACCACCTGATCCAGGAATATAGAAATCATTCAAAAGTCACAGGTGCACATACCTCAAGTCTTTCATTAAGCAACTATTTGATGCTCCAACACGCATGCTAATTCTCGAACAATGCTCTTCGAGAGTGGGAATTCTGAAAGAAACTGTTTTGTTCTAGAACGATGTCTTTAGAAATTAAGTCACATGTAAAAATTGATGCATGGAGATTATATAATTTGTTCTTACTTCGCTAATTGCATATTCATTTTCGAGAATCACGATGACCAATAAAATCTAAAGTTTAAGGATATGATCTGTCACCAAAGTATCCTTTTTTTAATTTTTCGAACACTCACGGCGACATGTATATAAGTACTATCCTGAATTCATATAATATAATCAACGGCATTTTGTAGCTTCAAAATTGGAATTATGTTACCCTCTGCAACACTGCTGCATACCAAGAAGTTTTGAAGAACCAACTTTTCATATCTGTCGGAATGGCCTATTCGAAGAATTACAGACCAAGAATGAATGTGATTGTAAAAATGCAACACATAGTCACTTTAACTTCATGCACTCAGGAGCCACATATTGAATTTACTTCTCAATTAAAAAGAAATATGTCATTTTTATCCATATATCCATATCCCACATAAGTCACCTGTTATCTCCATAATAACTGACCAGGAAAAATTCGCAAAATTGACAGTTTTTCTCTCCTCATGGTTATAAGATCTAGACTCGAGGGAATGGGAGTATGCATATAACAGAACGCAGAGCTCGAGGAATTTAGTTTTCAATATCATCATAGATTGACCACTCCGACCCGCTCCCGACCCCCACTCCCGAAGTCTGTGAGAAAAACTTGAATGGCAGGACCACCACGAAAGCAACACTGGGTGGGAACTGTGGTTCATTCTTAAAAGTCATCATTGGTCACGATACAACCTTTCCGTAAGGAAGTACGTCCTGTTATCGATGAAATGTAGCCATCCTTCAAATTGTCGCATAGCCGAGGACCAATCAATATACAGAAAGTTTCTCGTCCTATATTATGAGGTACCTCGTTTTCCATACATCCAAATTCCTAAAAATACTTCTTGCAACATGAAATGGACCTACAAAGGTCATAATATACGTCATACCTAAAAAGTCATATCTTACACTTCCATAAAGGGAGCCATTCTTCCATAATTTTCAATAAGAGCTTTATTTTTTTAAATCAATATAATCTCAAGCCAGTTCTTTCAAACAGGCCGCGAGGGCTCATGTAATGGGGAAGTTATTTAACTATAGCCCTACACATTAATATACTACACTATAACAATGAAATGATGATGATTTACTCTCATGATTGGTCTCTCAAATCCAGTTGAATGACTGAACTGCTTATTACGAGATTACATGATTTGAGTGGTTCGTTTGATTCCGTCGAGCTCCACTTTTACGCATTTAGTCCTATGATGATTAAAACTTAAACTTAAACTAATGATTAAAACTAAACTTAAACTTAACTAACTGAGAGTTAACATATCCTAGATTATGCATGATAAAGACAGGCTTATTCGAACTAATATGTGCGGATATCAGCTATGATTACAGGATAGGCAAAGTTATATAGGAATTTGATTAAACATACACTGATGGAAAAAAAAACCCAACACCAAGAAAAAATTATTGTACAGTAATGAAATTTTAGGAATACATTTGTCTAGGTAACTTATTTAATTGATTAAAGTTTCAAGATCACAGGTAGAGCCATTGGCGAGAAGAGCCATTTCAAATGTGAAATGTTGGTACATTAGTAACCACTGTAACCGCCAGAATTTTGAATGCAAGCAAGCAAACGTGCATGCATTGTGTCGTACAGGTGTCGGATATCAGTTTTTGGGATGGAGTTCCATGCCTGTTGCACTTGGACGGTCAATGCAGGGTCGGTTAATGTTGGTTGTGGATGACGCTGTAGTTGTCGTCCAATGATGTCCCATACGTGCTCGATTGGAGAAAGATCTAGTGATCTAGCAAGCCAAGGCAACATGTCGACACTCTGTAGAGCATGTTGGGTTACAACGGCGGTATGAAGGTGAGCGTTATCCTGTTGGAAAACACCCCCTTGAATGCTGTTCATGAATGGCAGCACAACAGGTTGTATCACTAGACTGACGTACAAATTTGCAGTCAGGGTGCGTGGGATAACCACGAGAGTGCTCCTTCTGTCATACAAAATTGCTCCCCAAACCACAACTCCAGGAGTATGCCCTGTGTGTCTAGGCCGCAGACAGGTCATTAGCAGGCATTCACCTGGCCTCCTTCTAACCAACAAAGCTATCATTGCGACCAAGGCAGAACCGGCTTTCATCAGAAAACATAACAGATCTCCACTCCGTCCTCCAATGAGCTCTAGCTTGACACCACTCACGTCGCAGTGGTTTGGAGTCAGTGGAATACACTGTACAGGGCGTCTGGCTCGGAGCTGTCCTTGAAGTAACCGATTTGTAACAGTTCGTTGTGTCACTGTGGTGTCAACTGCAGCTCGAATTTCAGCTGCAGACGCATTACGATTAGCCACAGCCATACGCCGAATACGACGGTCTTCCCTCTCAATAGTACCACGTGGCCGCCCCGAACCTGGTCTTCTTGAGGCAGTACCTTCTCTTGACCACTGCCGCCAATACTCATGCACAGTGGATACATTCCTGCCAAGTCTTTCAGCAATATCGCGGAAAGAAAACCCACCTTCTCTTAGCCCTACAACACGACCTCGTTCAAACTCAGTGAGCTGTTGATAATGGCTTCTTCGTCTTCTCAGAGGCATCCTTGACTAACATTAACCCACTACGTCAAATCTCAACTCTCATGATCATGAACCTTACAGCGATCATGAACCTTACAGCGCTTATTTAAAGCAAACCTCATTTGCATGTTCATAGTGTTGGTACTAGCGCCACACTTACGCGCATAACTCGAAATTTGAATCGACGTCATATTTTAGATTTATAAGCACGCCTACCAAATTTCGTTTATCTAGCATAGCTCCTTCCTAGTGTTGGGATTTTTTTTCCATCCGTGTATATATATATATATATATATATATACAGTGAGAGAGAGAGAGAGAGAGAATTATTGGAAGCAGATGCAAGTTCGAAGACAGTGAAGATTTTTTATTTTTTCATTTTTAAGTTAACTTTATTCTTTCTTCTGAGACAGGCAGCTTGGACAAGCAGACAGGGCAGAAATTAATTTCCCACGTGTTATACGTGTTATATAGAATATTTTGATAGGGAAAATATTGTTTACAGTGGCAATATATTATCAAGATTCTCATGGAGATTTCTGAACATGTGACTTTCAAAGCACAGGAAACGCAGGATCTTTTTATAAAATTGTTTGTTTAGGTCAGCAACATTTGTCATTCACAGTGGGAATCGTTGACTAAAGGACTTTACAAAGCAATTCTAGAATTAATTAAGTAGATAACACGGAAATAAGAGAATATTTCAGAATGACTTTGATAAGGGCTAAATTAAGATAAACAGGGCTAAATTAAGATTTAAATTGGAAGATATCTTAGAAAATATATTTAATTTGGATTTAAATTGGAAGATATCTTAGAAAATATATTTTTTTAATAATTAAAGCTCTTTTTCATGCTACTTTATGTTTTTTAAAGTTTATTTTTCAGTAGAGATCTTAATTTCCTAATTGTACTTGTAATATGGAAGTAGAATTAACGTAGTTAAAAAATTTTAGCAATCATTTATTGATTTATTGATTGCAGTTTATGGCTTCTAAAAGTTTTATCTGTTAAATTCAGTAATATCATATATGACAAAAACAAATGTTTTAGAAGAGGAATGCACTCATAATTCTTTTCATAAAACTTCTAATCTGTCTGAACTGAAAAATTTGTTGGCTGAAAAAAAATCTTGCCCCATTTTGATAAACGAAAAATGTTTATAATTATTTCTGTTGGCTTCTTATATGAAAATCTTTAATTTTATTACATAATTTTTGTGTATGTACTCCTTCACTTTCTCACTTGTACAAGAACGTCAAATTTGCCACTTGTTGGATGAGGATGGTTACGCCGAAATCTATATTAATTCCAAAAATATTTGAAGCTATAAAATTGACCCCAGATGAAAGGAAGCCATATAAATGTCTGTAGTTTTTTTTCACTGTCCTTTTCTATTCTGGTAGGTTTAGTGACGATATCGAACTGATGACGGGCAAACGCCCCAGCTGCTACTGGTTGTTCTGCTGGAAGTACATCGCACCGGCCGCCATGTTGACCATATTAACTGCCTCTTTCGTCCAAATCGCCACTGAGGGAAGTAGCTACGAAGCTTGGGATAAGGAAACGGTGAGCATTCGTTTCGCATGAATCTAAAATCGTTTTCTCTCTTGTGTAGATAAATTGATAAAACGAAAATACTGGCAAAGTGATGTATTAAGTACTTGCATGTATTTTAAGCAGAGACATCTGTTGGTAAATATGCGAAGTATCTGTATAAACGATAATGGTTTCGGATTTCACCCATTCACTATTACTTCACTGTTATCATTTTGAAAGTTTCCCATTTCGTATTATTGAATTATTCAGTGTATAGAAGGATTAACAATAGAACTCTCCAAATAGCATTTTCGTTATTCCTTTTTTTTGCATGATTTGAAAAAATCTACTTCTGAAGACTATCATACACTCTTAGAAACTTATGGTGATGCTGCACCGTCATATGCCAATTATTGGCTTTGGTTTCAACAATTTAAAAGTGAGAATTTCGATGCCAATGATAAAAACGGCCTGAAAGATTTAAAAAAAATTATTGATAAATTTTCCTTAGTAATAATAATAATTTGCAATAGATGTTTATCAGCCCTAAGGAGTTCCTTTGCCTAATCGGTTAAATCTGAATACGCCAAAAAGTGAACATTGTTTTAATGCATTATATGTGGTGTATGAGTTAGTATATGTGATGTACGAGTTAGACGGAAGCTATAAGAAAAGACAAACTTTAATTGTTTTCCAGAAAATTAATATGCAAGAACAGAAAAAAATGAAAAAAAACATCTATTAATATTTTCAGTATATCTAAGCCAGTGGAATAAAATTTTGATGCTGATTGTTATTTAGATTAGTTTACTGTTAATGCATTTTAACGATGTAAAAGACAATATTTTAATGTATCTCAATATTTTTTCAGGCCACCACCGTGAAGCAAGAATGGCCAGGCTGGTGCCACTTCGTGATTACTTTCCTGATATTGATCGCTGCTATTTGGATTCCACTGGTGGCGCTTCTGGAGGCTTGCGGAATCCATCTGTTGCCTCCTGATGAACCTTCCTGGTTCCCCGCCGAAGAGCTTAGGGACTACCATGGACTTATTCCCCACAAAGTGACAGACCTCGAAAAGTGCCTCTTCTGCATGAAGGAAGACGAACCGGAGGAAATGTGATCTTGCTCTAGTGGAATGAAGCGTCATCGAATGATATTATCCCACTAGTGGTGGAAAATTCTGCCCTTTACGGTCATATTTTTCTCATGACTTTCATTGTGTTTTTGAGTAGCTCTCGTGCCTGTGATTTTTCGGTATTGGCAGGAGCAGAAAAATACAAGGACATCTACCAAACTTCAGGGGAATGAAGTAGCAGGATAGCAAATTGCTGTTTTGATCCAATGAAAGGAATCTATTGATATCAGAGATTTGTTCTTTGAGATCCCTTTACGAAATGCGTGATAGCATTCAAACCAAAAGTCAAGATGAATTTTTCGTCTCATATCTGAAAGAATATCAATGTGAATGCTTTAATCTGACTATTAAGCTTCTGAGGCGAATAGCATTGTCTCTTCAAAGAGTTAAATAGAAAACATACTCGTGAAGCTATAATATATTGTGTAAATGATGATTATCGAAGAAAAATATTAAGAAAAGTCTCAATATTCTTGAACATTTGTCTCTTCGCAGATAAGTGTAGTTCGGGAGACTTATATGCCTGGAACTTATAAATGTAACGTGAGATAGAAAATACTATTTCTTCATCACGTTAAATATCAGTTTACTGTGGTTTTCCTCTTGAATAATTAGAAGACTGGATGTATAATACTTTGAGTTTGATATCTTTTATGGGTAGAAGGGGTCCTGAAACACATGACATTATATTGATATTTGTTTAGCAGTGTAACCATTACCATCGTTACCTTGAAGTATTACAAAATGTAGTACAATTGAAACCCATTCCTAAATTAGAAACCTAATCATGCGCCATTTGTTCATGTAACTAGGCACATCCTTTTATGTTAAATTTTTAGTTAATGCATACCGTACTTTTTCCTTTATTTTTTGAGGTTTCAGTGTGAACTTCTAATCCTTAAAAAATATTGCCTGGGATTTTTATCAATTTTGTTGAACCGTGCTGTTTTCCTTATTACATGTATCAAAAAGCTTTAACTTTTTTATTGAATCTAAATATTGTTTTATGAATTTATAGATATACCTCAAGAGCAATTTTGTTAATGTTAATGGCAGACAAATATATTCTCTGACCAACACTAATGACAGTTATTTTTTTTGTGAAAGATAAGATGGATAGAAAATATTCTAAGAAAATTTTTTAAAAAGTGATACGTTGATTTACAGAGTTTATTGGAACTATCATTAAAAATAAGCATATTTATGATGGTTCAAGACAGAAACAATTTAATTCTACTGAGCGCAATACGTAAAACTAATGTTAATATTTGGTTTGAATAAAAAATATCGAACTGTTTCTAGTTCTCAGAAGGATGAATTACGTTTTTCTTGGGTACAATTTTGAATATGAATGCCATTTTCTTGCTCATCATGTCCAAATTAAGCTTAGCATATAGATTATTATGAACTCCAAGAAATTGATAATTTTTTGAGCGGCTATTTATGAAATGCGAGTATATGCCTTCAGACAATAAAAACCCATCAAATTTCTGGTTATTTAAATAGACCAATGTTTATTTTTATTTAATTAAATTTCCATTTATTTTAATAGATAGTTTTGTCTTATGAAAGATGTTAGATATGGCTTGTAAAACTCATAGTCGTCAGTCTAGGAAATATTATTATGTGTTTGAGTTTTATAATTTTCTTGAAGCATCTTTAGTTTCGAATTCATATAATATTTGGGCCCACAGAGTCGCAAGTAGCAAGTTTTGACTTTAGAATCAGAGGAGAACGAATTCGAGCCGTCACAAATGCGATATGTATGCAGGCCTGTTTCATATCAAATTTGTATTGATGGTCAGAGGTTCCGATGATGACGTTGTGTGGAAAGCTGGAGAATGCATATCTCTCTAGTATCACCTTCGTCATCTGAATGAGTTCCTAAATCGTCAGATCCAACCAAATGATCTTCATATTGTTTCAAAAGAGGAACAAATCTATGATGAAATCAATCCATCATTACCTATTTGCTGTGAATTATTTCCGTTCGATATTATTTACATGAAGCTATAAAGACTGCATTACGTAATGACCTAAATTCCGAAAAATGAATTTAGAAATAGCTATATATCATTTCCGTTTTACATAGATTTCATTTGTTAATTATTGAAAAAGTCTTACGTTTTGGTAGATAAATACATATTTTTGAAACGCCAAAGTGTGACTAGACTAACGCCAAAAACATATTACATTCTCATAAAAAAAAACCTATTTACTTAAAATTATTTATTATTTTCCTCATCAAATCCAAATTTGAAAATTTTACACATGCTACGTTTTTTTTTAATTATTTGCTTCAGTGGTAAATCGAAATGTTTGTTACGTTGCATCAATAACAGTCTTCCTCTTTTATTAATGTACAAAATTTTATTCGCTTCAAATGTAAGAAATTATTTAATGAATTCCAGATTCATCTCCTTAGAAATATTTTGTGATTTATTTATGCATATGAAGATTCTTAAATTTATTTAACTTTAATTTCATAATCCTTGGTACCCTTATTGCAGTTTTTAGTGCAATAAGCTGTGACACTGGGCTCACTTCAACCAATCAGCAAAAAGAGGACCTTGTCTTTTTCTTAATCTCTCTGATCGTTGTGCACTTAATCTGATCAATGTTTGGAAAACGTTTTCTGTCATTCTATGTGTACACTTGATGTTTCTCAATGTCCTTGAGGCATACACTCCGCTCCACCCTCGTCATTCTAGGGGATAAGTCGATATTTTCTGCATTACAATTGTTCGCACATATCCTTGATCTCTGTACCCAAATTCCTGAAGACCATCATCACATAAATTCTGAAAAGTTCAGTGTTAGACGCAAACAAAGGAAACCGTGTTGTTATTTAATTCAGAAAAACCATCTTGTTTATTCTGTCAGCTATCTGATCACCTTGAGCTGAGTTGTTTACCATCGCCAATAAATTAAATAATTATTTCGTTTTTTGGTGTTATTTCGGGAATGGGGTGAGATAGTATGTCTTTAAGTAGAAAAAATATCCACAAATCGGGGATTTGAAACAGGAAATGCGCTTTTTCTTACAACTGTTAGGAAATATACCGTTATCCATATTATTAATTCAAACTGAATTTTTTAATTGTTGTATGAAAAATTGGAGGAAAATAAAATGATTTTGCTTAAATATGCAAATATTTTAAAGGATTGTTACGAAAATCTTTTTAAATTTATTATATAAAATTAATTGATTCTCGATATTCTTATATTTTTGAAGAGAAGGGTTTAAAAAATTGACACGTATGAGCTGCAATTTTCCCTAAAAGTAAAAAAGGGCAGGAATATATTACGGCTCCAATCTAGAACATAAAGTAAGGGAAACAATACACTTTTAATATTGTCCATATGTCCTAAAAATAATGTTGAGAATTTAGAACGATATCAACTTTTTTTTGTACATTTCTATGCATATTAAAAATCAGCACCCGATGTTTTCGATTTAGAATAGTTCAATCAAACTATAAGTCTTATTAAATAATGTATTGTATGATTAATATAGTATGAAAGATTCATAGAATTTCTGCCATAGTGCAAAACTAAATGACTGATCTATAAATTATTCAAATTAAAATATTTAAAATATAAATCATATCCCCAACTCTCTGGCCCTTCCTCAAAAAGACACATGGATTAAAAAACACTGAATGTCCGGATCACTTCAACAACCGTTCCTTAAGGAAGTACATTCCCTCATTGATGGAAGGAAACAGATTCCCACCTTTTCTTTTACTCTCCATGGTGGCGAAAACCACTTATCATGCCAGAGTTTCTCATCTTCATTTCGAGGGGCCCTTGGGAAATATTTAAAATATAAGCCTTCTTTTTAATTTGACAATCGTAATTGATTCTTATATAAATATATTACTATTTTAAAGTTTCGAATTAAAATTATATCTATACACAATTCTTATCAAAAAGCTAATTTTAATAAATATGACCTTATATATATAAATAAAAATGAATGTTTGTCTGGATGTCTCTTATGCTCTGCCACGCTGCTCATCCGATTGCGATAAAACTTCAAATACTTATTACTTGCACTTATGGGATGGTTATAGACATAGTAAAATAATGTAACTTAATTTAATGTTATTAATGTTAAATTAATATTATTCTTTCTATCATTAGTAATTAAACAAGCCGCTATTTTAAATTTCGAACGATATATACAAAATTATTTCTTCTGCGGCAACAACGCGCCGGGTACGACCTAGTATCGTATAAAAGAGAAGCAATTCAATTCCTTAATAGATTCAAATGGTCTTCCAAAAATTCATTCAGTTCTATTGCTCAGGTGATCAGATAACATCCGATATTTTGTGGGCATTTACCCTATTCTAAGCCATGTTTCCACCCAGACCTTTAAAGCGGTTGATTTGATTTTCTCCAGTCACGAACTCCCAGTATGCACGGGACGTTGCTGAAACATTTTCGAGTCATTCTGACGCAACGTTGCTGTGATAACTTACTTGGGATATGAATGTTTATTTTTCTATTTTGCCGGCAGAATCGAAAGCCGACTTCCTTTCCTAATAGATGGCACTGTAGACGCACCACGTTGTAAAATAATACAATAACAACGAATATATATTCTTCGTGGGTTTTTTATAATTACTCTTTAAAAACAGGAAAACAGAAAGTTAAAAACTGAGACAGATTGATATTAATTTGAAAATATCTTTAATATAAAAGCTGTGATTATTGAAAATAAATAGATGTAAGTCATTCAAAATTATTTTGAAATGAAGAAACATATGAAATTAAAAGTAAACAAAATGTCAGAATTAATTTCCAAAACTGATCGGAATTTTCACAAAATATATTTCAATATAATTGAATACAATTCTGAATTCTTTTTTCCAAATAAAACTAAAGTGACCAGATCATTTATTACGTGAAAAGAATTATTTCATTTTCATTTTTTTTTCTTCAGATATCTTAAGATATATGAAAAAATAAACATCTGAAGAATTTTACCTTTCATAATTTTATAATGATTGAAAGACATTTTATTTTTATTATTCATGAGTAATATGTTTCAAAGATTTAATGAGATATAATTAGAAATAACTATTGTGTAAAAAATGGCCTTTTCAGTGACTGAAATTCATAAAAAGAAAATCCCAATCTCCTTATTATAGTAACTAATTTCAATAATAGCAAAGAATATTTTTTTTACCTTTACATATCAGCCTGTGCTATAAGAAAAACCCTAAAAGACGTTTTGGATTTGGCAGAATAATTCCTGCTTTCGCTCTTTTTTAACTCTTTAATATCTTTCTATAGCAGTACTTGAAACATTTCGAGTTTAAAGTCAGAAAATCTGGTCACTTTAGGGCTGCAATAATTTTTTTTAAATAAAGAATTATTTCATAAAGAAATGGGCATTGTTTACCTCTTCTTAATCATACTTTGAAATGTTTCTATAAAAATGGGGACTTGTGTATTATTTTGAAATTAACTACATAGTAATGATGTAAGATAACAATAACGTACAGATGAAAAATATATGTTGGTGAATTCAAAATGCAATTCCTGTTTTTGTACATAGTGAATTAAATTGAACTGTTTTTGTTGTTGTTGTACATAGCCAAATGTTTGTGAATGTTGTTGTTATTAGAGAAGTCTCTATACGTAGAATTGTTCATGTTAGGAATATTTTTGTTGACTACACTCTGTGTATTGTAGAAGAATGCGATTAAAAAAATTGCCCATTCGAGTGAAATTTTCTTTTTTTTTTTCCTTACTTTTTTGAAACAAACTTCGTTTGAAAGATGGATTTAAATTTACGAAAAGTGTTTTGAATCTCCCAGCTGATCAAGTCATAATGGCGGAAACATAAAACATCTTTTTATATTTCTAATTTAATAAACAACTTGATTAGCATCTGTCAGTTTGGTAATACAAAATTAATACTTTCTTCATCCAATTTTGCTCATTTTTAAAATCAAAATAAACATTTTATTTTTTAAATTTCAAAAGGCATAGAAATGTGCAAAAGCACCCTTATTGGTCTTGTTCACATATTAACACTTAACTGAGGAAGAGAACATTTAGGACTTAACTGAACAGATGCGATCCCCAAGACCGCATAGTTTACACTCAAATTAAAATTTTCTAATTAAAGTATTAGTATGAAAATCAGCCAATATATATTTTGCAAACAGTTTTCCTGATATGCAAATGTTTTAGAAATTTTTCAAAATATACTACCATTGAAAAAAGTAATTGCGCTTGAACATACGCTTTCTTATCAAATTGCATGTTATCATAAATAACATTCTTGAAATAACATGTAATATATTTGATATATATGATCAAATATGTTTGGAATATATTTGATAAATTAATGAAATTATAAAATTTCATAGTATTATTTAAAAACATTTATTACTAATTACAAAAACTGATGATCTGATAATCCAAATCTGCCTGAGTCAAGTTACATTCAATTGTCCTAAAATGTTTTTCAATCCTTGAGAGCTGGAAGATTCAAATCATTACAAAGTAATCAAATAGAAGATATTGAGATTAAACTGAAGATTTTGCCACATTTCCATGCTTCAAACCACCTTGAGTCAAAATCACAATCTAGAGATTTTGTCTATAAACGTGATAATTCAAAAGCGATTTCCGATAAATGAGGGAAATTTGATATATAAATTTACACCAAATTGAAATATTTCTCTCAAATGCGCAACAAAATCTTTTCAAAAAAATTCTGACTGTCAGAATGCCATAACTACACGATAACTACAATACATAAAGAACTGGACACATAAGACTTGGCATATACAATGTAAATGAGTTGAAATTTGGAACTAGATCCTTCAAGTGGTTGACCGTCTTTGGGTCTGTAATTTTGTGCGTGCATAAACGGAGTAACTTAGGTAAATAAAATTTGGTTCTCAGTTTTAGAATCTTTATAAAATTTAGAAACTAATGTATTAGATAGGGATTGCCTCTTCGTCTGTGCTTATAGAAGTATGTAATCGTAGTTACTTAAATAAATATTCTTTAGTTAAGACATTGCGCCTTAAATTTTTGCAATATGGTAAAAAGCAACCCAAAATACGAATTGGTTTTATGGCGCTTGTATATTATCCATGACGATGATGAATTGCAAAAAAGAATGGTCAAAAGTCGAATGATAGATTCAATACAGACCTTAATTTCACATCAGCGATCAATATTTTTACCAATATTGTGTCATTGTTACGCAAACAGAGTTTTTTTACTATACTACAATGCACACAACTCTTATTAATGGGACTCAGAAAATGAAATTCTGAGCACTCATGGTTTTTAATTTTCACAGGTCAACAATTTTAAGGAAAAAAGAGGTGATTATAGAATCATTTAATGATATGAGAGAAGTTTTTGAGGAAACCACTCTCGCAGGATTAAGCTCACATGTACGAGTCATTAGGTTTGCTCTCACATATCATTCCTCCTTCCGCCAAAAAACGAGACCCCCAAAATGAGGATGAGATGCTTCCGAATCGTGGTTGGATCTCACCTCCCTTGAGGGTGCAAGAAAAGTGAATTTCTTGCTCCTTCCGTCGATGAAAGGACTACTTCCTTAGGGAAGGGTTGTATTGTGGCTGGTGGGACTCAACCACAGTTCTTTCCAGTGCTACTGCAGTGGCGATCCGATCATTCAAGGTTTTTTTTTTTTATCAGCGTGGCTTTGAGGTGGGTCGCAGAATCAATGATATGACTCGTAGTGTCATTTCCCCTGTAAATGTCTCGTGATGTAAGAAGGCACCCAATAAAGTTAACAGCAGCGATCATTTACAAAACATGAGAATAAAATAAATGTTTCTCGCATACGAAGTATAAAGTTCTGCAATTGTCAAAAAATTTGAGCTAGATATTTTCTCGAATCCCCACATACCTAAATTTAGAAAATAGAAAAATAATTTTGATAGTTTATTTCTTAAGTTCATATTCTTTTCAAAAATGGCTTAAGGATGATATCGCAATAATATTTGTAGGAGAGAAAGTAATATTCTAGGAACCGAAACAGTATTATTAATAGTATTTCAAAAAATTAGAGAAGACAATATTCTACAGCAGAGGTATCCAAACTTTTCGCTGCGCGGGCCGGATCGAAATTAGATCCATGTTATACGGGCCACATGTATATACAAATTGAAAAATATCATTATGAGTAAAGTAGCATTAAATACTATTAATTAATACTATTTTATTGTAACTTGAAAATACAAAATACTAAACAAACAAAGTATAATTATATAATTATTTTATATAAATTGAAATATTTTCATGCAACTTCTAATGCGAATGATGAAACTGTTTTTTTTTTGTTGTTGTTGAAGAATGTCTTTATAGTTAGGATCAAAATTTGAAACGTTATCGAAATCAAAACGATATTTGTTTATTTATACTTAAGTGCTTCTTAAAGCGAACTACTCAAAATTGCTGATGCTTTATTCACAACAAAACAATAAGACTCTGCTTATCGTCAAAATTCACATGCGTATAAAATTTCTTTTATGTTTGAGTTACCGAAATATATTTTTTTATTTAGTCTTATAACTTAACAGCGCGATAGACATTTGTGTTTGGTCAAGTACAACAACTCCGTTTTGTTGGCCACGTAGTTTTTCGATATACCTTTATGAAAATGAAAAGGTTTGGGCGAAAACATCATTATGTTTTAAAACCCTCCGCGGGCCGGATAAAATCCCTTGGCGGGCCGGGTTTGGCCCGCGGGCCGTAGTTTGGACACCTCTGTTCTACAGCATTATATTAATAACATTTCAAACAATGTTTACAAAATTTAAATAAAATATCATAAAAGTGTCAAGGTAAATTTGATCGAGATAAATTACCTTTGAATTTTAACATTTCATGAAATCCAAAGTTATATTTTTATCAAAGCTTTATTTTGCTAGTTATTAATAAACCTTATTCTGATTGGAGATAGATTCAATAACATACATTTCATTAAAACATTACTATAAAGCTATAAAGAGTTTTTTAAAATTGAAATATTTTTTACATTTAAATTTAAGATCTATTATTTCTTCTCAAGACATTCAGTAGCTATTAGAAGAAGAAAAAGTTATTCAAATTAATGATTATATGATAATTAAGTTCTAAAAATTATAAATAGTACGCTGTTATATAAATGCACGGATTTAAATATTTTATGCATTTTCGAGTAAAATAAGAATGCAATTCGAGGATATATACAAAATTGGAAGTCCCTACTACTCCTTGAAAAAAAAACTATCAATTAAAAAAAACCATTTTCCCAAATTTGAAACAACTCAACTTAAATTAAAACCATTTGAATACTGATGTTTCACAGCATTTGCAAATTATTTTTTTAGATTGTATTATAATAGCCAACTAAGGAAACGAAAATTAAATTCAAAATCACCATTTTATCTAGGTTATTCAGTCTGAAACTATTTTTCGATTTTTGTAAAGTTCCCAGTAATAGTACGTAATGTTTTTCAAGAACCAATGTCTCCAAAATAAGATTAGTTTTTATCTTCAAATTTAATTATCGATACCCCCTTTTTATAAAGAATAATGTGGTGTCTTAGAGTGTAACGATAAGATTTCTATTTTCTTTCTGTCTGCAAATTCGAGCAGACAGACAAACTATTATAAGCCTCTTTCGATACCCATGTTCTTTAAATAATATTGATATCGATCTGAAATTTTTAGTAGGCATTTCCAACTAAGCTGTGAGTGATTAAAGGGAAATTTTTAAAAAAACTTTAAAATAAAAATATTTTTTGAAATACCTTATTTAATTTATCTTGAATTATTCAAGGAATATATCTTTTTAGTACCCTTAACATTTGTATTTAAACTTTATTCTTAGATTAATAGTTTCTTATTTAAAGGCAAAAAAGAAGTTTTGAAATTTTCCTTTCTTTATTATATACTACCCGCCTTTGGCGACCAGCTGGTTCGCCATGAGTAAAGCGTTCTAAAATTTTCAATTAAATCACATATTCATTAGCCTTGAAGTAATTCCGGGCATTGATTGACCTGAAATTAATATTTTCTTTAAGATGATGGACGGAAAATTCTAAAAGTACACCTTTTCCTAATATTATTCTTTAATTTTATAAATCAGTCAGTTTTAACCATTGATTATGCTTCCAAAATATTAAAAAAAATTTCGATGATGTTGTCAAAATATTAAATATGTTTTTTTAAAGAAAGCGAGAAAGGAAAAAAGTATTAAATTAATGATACAGATATTGCAAACGTTTACATAAATATGCCATTAAATCGGGATTTCAATGCATATCCTGTCTAAATTCAATCAGGTTTACCGTAAATAAAGAAGATTTATTGAGTTAATGATATAGATATTGCAAACGATTGTAGAAACCTTTGCTTTGCATTTATTTTTTAAAGAAAATATCGCATTTTATATTTCTTTTTTTTTTATCCAGTCACGTGCTGAAAGTTGCATTTCTGTAGATTTATTTTGCGATGATAATTTTTTTTATTTGAACTTCCGGCATTCTTTTATTTTATCTAGTCACGTGCTAAAAACATGGTTAAAATATTTCTTTAAAAATTCGTTAAAAATAGACGCTTAAGTTATACATTAAAACACTGATACCATTAGAAGGCTAATTTTTGAATCTTTAAATGGATGTAAAAATCATGTCTATGCGATCATATTTTCGGAAGTTATAGCGGAAAAACGTCGAAATTTCGCTTAAATTTTAATTTATTCAAATTCTAATTAAAAATTCGAAAAAAGGGCTCTGAGGTGCACATTCCCGACCTCCAAGGTATACCAAATTCGGTAGCTGTAGGTCCAACGGTCTGGCCTGTAGAGCGCCAACACATTCACACGCACACGCACACACACACACACACACACACACACTCACACACACACACACACACACACACTCACACACACACACACACACACACATTGAGCTTTATTATAAGTATAGATTTAAATACAAGTGAACAAATAAAACGGTTTGTTTTAGATGGCAAGCTCACCTATTTAAAATAATAATTTTACTGTTATACATGCATGATTTCCAAATTTTGGTATTTTTCAGGAGCAATTTAAATTAACTGTTATAACACCATGCAGTTTGCAAATTGGAGTTAGTTGTCAGATAATATGAAGAGTGAGAGACATTTGTCATAGGAGGTTATTATTCATCATGATAAATTAAACATATAATCTTTGAAATAGAGTGAATTGAATAAAGCTATTTTCTAAACCAATGTAATAGGTTATAACATGATAGATTGATTTATATATTTTTTATTGTTATGTGCTGAATGTGATGTTTAATCACTTTATATTAGTTTTTAAAGTGTACTCATAGCAATTGGAAACACAGAAAAAATGTTTAATGCAAACGAGATGAAAATTCATTATTTGCAGCAATTAAAAATAAAACTTCGTGACATATTGAAAATATATTAAAATTTGAACCAAACATTTATTAAGATGAATATTGATTTGTTTGCATGCTTAGTTTAATTTAACTAACATCTCATTTGAAAGCAAAAGTAAGGCTGATTTCGTGTAATATTGACAAGGATCATACCTGAGGTGGCACCTCATCTTAAAGCTTCTTCACCATACCAGTGGGATGGTGTTTGGCCCTCGAAGTCATATTCAACAAACACCATATCTCAAACGCGGCTGAACATTGGTAGAATCGGGTCTTGAACAAAGAGCCCTCTGAGCCTTGATTTATGTGATTGTAAATCCATAAAAGGCATTTTGTTTCCTCATTCAATTACTGTTTTAACCTCATCGTATTGAAAAATTTAAACCCTTTTAACCTCCCAAGATTGAACCATTTAAACCTCATCAGACTGATCTAAAAGCTGCCCTTAATTACTATTTTAACCTCATCAGATTGAACTATTTAAACCACATCAGATTAAACCTTTTTAACCGTCCCTAGTTGAACCATTTTAACCTCATCAGACTGATCTAAGAGCTGCACTCATTTACTGTTTCAACCTCATCGAGTAGATCCAAATATTGCAGAAATAAAACTGTTATTACTAAAGAGCAAATTAAGACATTTGTAGAGGTGTAAAAACCCTTTTTTAAAAAAATAATATATTTTGAAGGAAATCCAGAGAAAATATTTTATTAAATAAAATTGTTAAAATTGCAATAAATTTTTGCTAAAATCCAGATTAAATTTTTTTAAAAAAAATCTTCTGTTATTGACTGCTTTCTGCCCCCCAAAAAGCTACTTGATAAATGTAGTAGTTCTTGTTCGTTTAGTCCGCCTATGGAGCTCTGTACGATTTTTCCAATATCCGTATGTCAGTTCACAGACATTATCTAATGCATGTTATTATCATAATCGTATTAAAATAAAAAAGAGGGTGGGATAAAAAAATCCACCCTATATTTCCCGAACCTCGAAACTGCCGATTGCTTCAAAGCTCGAACTGCGCTGCCGTTGAAGATAAAACAGAACTGATAATCGAAAGAATAGAGAAATATTTATCGAACAATTATGAAGGGTTCCATTTGTAGATAGCTTCCAAATTTTGTTTGTTTGTTTGCTTTGTTCTATTTTCAATATGCCATTTTTAAGTAACACGATTTACCTTTCCTGTGAATGGGAAAGTCATTCATTTTTATCTGTATCATTTCTCATTTTTTATGGCAATGAAACGATAAATCGTGTTAGGTGCATTAGAGAATGCATGCCTTCAGCTATTTCACAATAGTGTTAGCTCATTGTATTTGCATCCCCACAATAATAAAAGCTGGGATTTATTTTGATTCAAGTGTATCAACATGGGACTATGTCATTTCCGACAGGTTTTCTGTTTTCAACAATGTTGATGTACCACAAAATGTTTCAGCTGATGAATGGGATATTGAAGAAGGTAAGCAATTCAAAGAATGTATTCTTCATAAATATTTTAGCCTTTTATATGACTAATCTTTGAAATAAACATAATTAATAGAAAATTCGGTGAATATAAAATATTTATTGGAAGAACTGAAAATACAAATTAATTTTAGGAAAATAAAATTATTTAAGTATAGGGATATGTTAGTAATTTTTCTCTTGGGAATTTGTATGAAATAGACATTGTATATTCTATGAAAAAAAATATGCTATCACTGAAATATCAATTGATATCGTATGAATTAACCTCTGTATACTCAAATACCTGCTAAGCTGCAGTTTTTGTTAAAAGTACATAATTTTGTAGAACGTAGTCTTTGCAATCTAAAAATCTAAAGTTGCAATAATATGATACTATGGGTACTTTACAGTAAAATTTTAACATATATTTTTCATTTGTCAATTTTACTATTTTACTTGCGAAGCGGTGGTACCAAATCTCAACATTCAACTTTTTTTCCTCTGTAATAATAAATACTCTCAGATCAAATGAGTGTTCTTGAATTGTTTAATTTCATGTATTCATTTCTTTTAAAAGAAGTATTACGTTTTACATCAAATATTAAAAATTTATATTTTGATCGGACGTTTTATTTAGCACACTATTATTAGTAAATAATTTCTTTCTAAAATAATTGAATTTTTTTTTTTTGGTTTTTAGTTAACGTTTGAAAAATTAGAATATTTATTTCCTTAGAGATTTTATCTTTTATTTTTGTTAATTAAACTATTATTATAAATTAAAGGAGATTTTCTCCGTTTCACATTTTGAAGATTGCCATCTGAGCAATTCAGAAATTTTTTGTCAATAGTTCAATTCACGCAAAGACGTCCGAACGACTTGAAAACTGAAAACCAGTTTCAATATTTAATGTATGTACATTGGCACATTTCAAGAAATTGAAAAAATTATTTGAAACTTTCTGAATACTTCTGACAGTCTCCACAAAAATACTATAAAATAATGAATAATTTATTTACATATCGGCATTTGTTTCTAAATCCTACGTGCTCATATTGTGATTAAACCAAATTTAATTTGAAGATTTTTATAAATGATCATTTTTGATTTTTACTGACAGTATAACTTTCAAAAATTCCATTTTCTCTCTGGATATTGGATGATAAAACTCTGTTATTAAGCTTTTTCCAATTCCAAATTTAAAATCAAAACTTATAAAATATTAAATTTAAATTTTTAATAGAACATTAAGAGTGTTTCTTTTAAAAAAAGTTTCATCTTATTCTCTAATTTAAAAATGCATTTGAACTTTTACCAGAGTTTTATTACAGATAAAAAAACGCAAAAAAATTGTAGTTTAATCATAGTAAAAAATCTTTAAACTGTTTCTAACTATTTGATACTAACTATTGATAAATGCAAATTTAAATTAGCTTGGCTTGTATATGATAATAAAAAAGAGGCTTTTTTATTATCATCGGGATTTATCTTATACACTATAAGATAACGAACTACTTTAATTTGTGTATTACTCGTCTAACTACGCTTAGTTTGAGATTGTTAGAATGATTGCTATTTTGCTGAATGAAAAATTTGTATTCTTGATATATATTTAGATTCCAAGGATCTAACATATATTTTACCTGTAAAAATGATAAAGGACGTGGATGGTTGAACTTCTTATTTTAAAGTGGTATGAAATTTGTTGGAAGAAGTGCTCATTAAACTCATGAAACAATCTTCAAGCAAAAGGCCAAATTACGAAGTATTTTGCAACAACCTTCCTCAATTAAAGAGTAAGATATTAAGAGAGCAACCACTTATCAATAATATTTTTTCACATAGACGTTTTCTAATGTTACGTAACATAAGTTTTTAGGAGACAGAACACTAAAAATTGTTCAGTACATTTATCTGCTAAAACCTTTTATCATGAAGAGAAATCAAATAATTATCTGCATTATCTTTCAGAAAATAAGTTGATGATTCTAAGAATCTCACCAGCATAATCTTTTTCATAATATTGCCACAAATTTAGCAGTATCATCAATCATTTTGTGTTATTAAAATCTTATCTCAGGAATATTTTATCGATAAAACTTGTGAAGAATAAATTCAAAGATGATTATGTTTCACAACGAAACAAAAGATAAGACAGATAAGGAATGTTATCAGGAAAATATTCTGGAACAATGTACCAAGTTTACTATTTTGCTGATATTTGGAACTTTTGTACAATAACAGCATTTTATGTGCAAAGGAATTCCATTAAGTTATCTTTCTTTTATTGAATAAGTATATATCAGTTTATAAAATTACACAAACTTTTATTGAAAGTTTGAGCTTATATAGAAAATTATAAAGGAATTATCTTATAGTAAATACGGTAGTAAAAAGTTTTAAAATTATGTTGGTAATAAATAAGGTTTCATGAAATCTATAAACCACATGTTCACTGATATGTACAGCAAAAGACATAGAAAAATAGAGAGAAATACTTTATTAAGAATTAATATGACATTTAAAAGCTCATTTTTCAGAAAAAACACAAATAGTGTATGCACTAAAGATCAAATAAGATATGACAGTATAAAAATTGCTTGATTTTAAAGTTAAACTTAACAAGATGAGTTTTTAAAAATTACCGATTTATTACAGAATAATTCAAATAGAAATTTGGTATCTGGAAAAGCGAATTTTATCGAAAATGTATGATCAATATGTTGCAGAGAATAAGGATGCTAACTTAGGTGTCGTCCTCTTTATATGCCCGTAGTTCAAAATTAAGAGATACATTTGAAAAATAGCCTTAGTGTTCCTTTAAAGCGGTACGTTATTATAACAAAAGTAAAATGTTATCTGGCTGAGACTTAATTCACAAATTAAATATCAAAATTCATATTTCCTTTCAAAATATTACAAGTTAACCAATAATTATTTTTTAACTTTGCCAAATTTAATTTTCTTTTGCTGCTTTGTATCCTATAGTGTATTCCTAAAACATAAATATTACAGTGCGGGTGAGAAAGGTTTAAAGCTAATTAAATGTATTGATGTCTTCAGATACTCGGAATTCCCCATATTAAAAAAAAATAACACAAAACCTTCGTAACTGAAATTATAAATAGCTAGCAAGTACCCGGCTTGTATGTTAAGTCCAAAGTATATCCAAAAATATTAAGTGCAATTAATCAATAATTTGGCAATGTTTTATCAAAATAGGATGAACGGTACTGCAGTCTATAAAATACGAACATACAAATATCATTTTTTAAAAAATTAGATGTTAATTTAATTTTTTTAATTTGGATTTGTGTATTATTTTAGAATTGTAAAGCTTGGTGTTCTTTCAGAATGGTAATAAAAGAAGCTATTTATAAAATCTCGTTATTCATTTAATATTCGTTCGGTATTCGCTCAAGTTTAATTTTAGAGAATACGATTAAAATATTTTGTTTCAAAATTGATGAAATATAGAGAATATATTTTTACTATAAAGTCGTTAATATAGCTGAAAAGATAATTTTTTGAAAATTAAGACAGGGCAAAATTATTTGTACTGTAATATTTTTGGAAATTACAGCGAAAAACGCTCAAATTTAATAAAAATTTAAAACCCCAGGATTGATATCCCCAAAATTTTATAGCATAATTTGTAATACAGTTGTTACTTCTGAAAATGACTTGCATGTTATTTATTTTGAATAATACAATATTAACCTTTAACTTGAATTTAGCCTTTCTACTGAATCTCTTGGGTCTCGTAGGCGATTTATTTGGCGATTAATCCTTGGTAAATAGATGCGATTGAGATCCGAATTTTTATTTTAGACAATTATATTCTGCTTATAACCATTCCGCAGATAAAAGGAATAAGCTGACCAAATTTCAATCGAATGAAAAGTTTAGGAAAATATAAGAGAAATACAGAAGAACATTCATTTTAATTTATATAGATTAGAGATGATTTACCTGAAATGTAATTTTTGCTCCGAATTATTATTTAACAGCCACCTTTAATAATCAGCATGTTTGGTACTATAAAAGGTCACTAAAATTTTCAAATAAATATTTTATGTAATTTAGCATTATTAGCTTCTTCAGCAAAATATATTTTTAGATTTAAATTTTTTATAATCAAATAACTCATACTATTGTAGAGGCTTTACAAATTTCTGTTGATTGTAATATATATGTTCTTTATCTTCGTATAATATTTTTTTAATTCATATAATATAAACAATTTTGCTAAAACAAGATAGTTTTTTCTGTAAAAAAATTCGAGTGCAGAAAATAGAATCATTCAGCACTATCATTTTATTACGGAATATCTTTTTAAATTTATATAATATCCCAAAGAATGTTTCAATTCCTTTTCTCTGGTTTAACATCAATTTTAAATTACTGCAAAGAACGCGATTTTCAAATGATAAGAACATTAATATATTTTTTATACATGGAATTACATACAGTTATTTATGGATTTTTAGAAAAATTTCTGCCCTACTGATTTATGAATAAAATACAAAATCATTATTTTTGAAATTTGTGGATTAATTTTTTTTTCTAGACTATGCATCTGAATTGGATTTTCATGGTAGAAATAAGTATCTTAAAATTTCCAGGGAAATAGATTTCCATTCCTTTTCTATAACTTTATGTATTCCTCCAATGTAGTAGATTTGTATTAAGGAATCCGACTACTTTAAAAACACTGCTTATCAACCACAATGGTGTATGTTCTTTTTAATGTTATTTCTTGTAGTTCAGACTTTTCTCTTTCCAAAACGGTTTATCTTTTCCAGAAAAAAGAAGACCTGACCTATCATATAGAATCACATATTTTTCAGCTGAAATTTGTCTTTAATTTCAACATCCTCAAAACTTTAATTTTCATAAAAAGTCTCCACCATTAACATGATATCTCAAAAACTAATAGAGGTATTTGCATAAACATTTCAGATTATGTTTTAAATAATACAGGCCAAAATGAACCAAAAGTTTGATTGTTGGGGAAATACATTTTTCGTTTATACGCGTTTTTAGAAAAATCGAGTGAATTTATGGAAAAATGCAAATGTACGTATATTTCTATCCATAACTTGCATCTCAACCTTTTTCTTAGATTCATTTCATTTATCATTGTAACTTGTGTACAAAGAAAAAAATAGGATTACTACTCTACAATTTTGTGTAGAGTGTAAACAAAACAATTTTATGCAGAGCATTTGTTTGTAATGAATAATTAAAATTTATTACAAATTTTCCTATTTCTCAAAATATATTTCCAAATAGTTTTGTTGTATATATAGTAGTATGCATTATAATTGATAATACATCTAAAAACCATAGTTTTAAATAGTGTTTAAAAATTCAATTTTTCAAAAATTTTCTTTCGAACGTACTTGTGTACTTAAAAAAAAAGCTTTCTTCCAACAGACTGCTCTTTCTTCCTCAAGGAATGCAGTTGTACTTTTTGAAATATGACTTACGGCTTTGACTTCACGACTGATTTTTTTATTCCTTTGAAAGTCTCTTTGAGACAGAAATTGAATTTTTCCTGTCAATGCCAGATGTAAAACATTTTTATGGTACATTGAATGCATTTTAATATCCCCCCCCCTATATTTTTTAAAAATGTCCCATTTTAGACGAACCCAACTTCAATCATAAATCCTTTAACCCTCCGTTAGGCGAGCGATTTTTACTGACGTGTTTAGGCGCGCGGTCTACACTCGTAGACCAAATTTATTTAGTGTTTAAAATGCAACAAATAAAATTTCTTGATTAAAAACTGATTCATACTTTTCTTTTAAGTATTTTAAAAGGTAATAAAGTAATTTAAATAAACTTTATTACGTTATTAGCAGTTTTTACTCGCAATAAAATCGGGTTATACATTTTTAAGGATTATTTTACATACAAAAGAAAAAATAAATAAAATAAAATAAACAAAACTAAGTAAGCTCAAAAATCAAGTAAAAGGGCAATATTCACAAACAGCATTTAGAAAGAATAAAAGGAAAATCTTTTTGATCATTTCACAGGCTTTTGAATTTTCAGTTATTCAAACACGAGACACACATGTCAGCCATGTGTTCTTTGAGTGCAGAGTGGAGGCATTTGCAGCAATCTCGCCTGGAAGACTTATTTCTTCTCTGACATATTCTGCGACGTCCCAAATAATTTTTCCCCTTAGGATTTTCCATAGGTTGTTGAGTTTCTTCAAGACCTAAAAGGACAGTTGCACATCTTCTAATTTCCACTGGCAGTTCTTTCAATGTTGATCTAAATTGTATTTGTGGCCGTATTAACTCCCATGCAAACGATTCAATAAATTTTCGTCTTTTTGTTTTATTTTCTGGATTATTTGCCTTGTAAACACAAAGGGTATTTATAGCAGAGATGTTCAACAAATCGTAGAAAATTACCAAAGGTCATTGCCTGGAGTTCCTTGAAACATCATAACTTCAACGCATTTGATATACTAAGTCTACGCCTATTTTAGTTTTATTGTAGAAGGTTATTTCTGGTTTTACCTTTTCTTCCGTTTTTGGATCAATTGCATCGTTGTGGTGCATACTTGATGCAATTAACACAACTTTATACTTCTTTGGACAATATGACACTAAAGTTATTTCGTGCTGAAATCCAAAAATAGAACTTTTCTTTTCCCTTCCTTGCAACACTCTAATGCATTAAAATAGTCAAACGTTTTAACTTTTGCGTTATAAAGCGCGAAGAAACAAAATCGCAATCTGATTAAAAATGTGACGTAATTAGGCGCGCGGTCTACAATCGTAGCCTAACCGAATTCTTCCGTAAATAAACTAGGCGTCTGCACTCGCTAACAAGCGAAGCGACACTGGCGGTGTAAAAAAGTGTATTTAGAACAGCTACTGAGATGGAAGTATCTGCACCCGCCATATATTAGAAATTACGTTATTTAAAAAGTACCTGGTCTACGATCGTAGACCGCACGCCTAACGGAGGGTTAATTTTTGCAATGACGTAAACATCGTTTACATGTTTTCTATTCGCTTTCGGTAATAAATCGATCTATTTTGTTTATAGTCAATTAGATGAACTTCATCTAGGCTCAAAATGCATTTCCATCAGTTTTCCTATATAAGGTTCTACAATCTCTATTGCGTTTGCCTTACAACCTTTTTAAAGCTATAAATATTTATTTATTATTTTATAAATTGGATATTTATAGAATACTTATAAAAAGGTTTCTACACTGTATGAAAAAATAAAAGGACAGTAATTTTTTTGTACATTTTGCTTTGATTTTAATGCTTTTGATATCAATTTTTAAAGAGGTTGTGTTATTAATGTTTTAATTTATGTTAGGTGAAAAATGTTTAGCTACCACTATTTCAGGTTAAAAATTCAATACTTAACAACTTTCGGTGTGTGAAAAAAATAGGACACATCCAAAAAATTGATTTTGAAACTGTTGAAAACCATAAAGATTAGTATGCTCTTTTACTTTTAATAACTTCTTATCAAGAATGAAGTATTTAGTTAGAAATTCTTAGTTTTTGTTGGTTTTACATTGTCTAGAGGAAAACCCTTAAGTAAGTTCCAGAAGGGCCAAATAGTTGCCTATAAAAATGAAGGAAAATGTGTAAGAGCGATTGCACGGCAGCTACGTATCAGTCTAACATTGTTTCGAACTTCATTAGAAACCCTGAAAGTGACAGAAAAAAAAAGACAGGAGGGCCCCCCCAAAAAAAACTTATACAAGTATTCAAAGAAAAATCATTCGTGAACTCAAAAATACAGGTGGAAGCGTCGGCAAGGCTCAATGTCTGTCTACACATGTAACCAAAATAACTATCTAACTATATAAAAAGTTCAAAAAACGGAAGCACCATCCGAAGTGAGATGGACACATTAAGCACCTATTATAGTGGGCTGAAGACCACATGTCTTGGAACTGTGAATGGACCTCGGTTGTATTTTCCGATGAGAAAAAGTTCAACTTCGATAGTCCAATGGTTATCAGTACTATTGGCACCGTCTCGGTAATGAAGAAGAGACTTAGGCTACTCGACAAATAGGGGAGGTAGTCTCATGGTTTGGTTAGCAATTGGTTATGGAGGTAGAAAAAATCTAGTTTTTCTAAATGGTAGAGAGCACCATCCAGAACTCAAATCTTCTTCCATATGGCACTGAGTTAAGAGGAGGTGACTGGATTTTTCAACAAGACGGAGCATCAATTCACACAGCAAATGGTGTTAAAAATTGGTTTGCAGCATACAAAGCTCATATTTTACTATAGTTGGCTAAAAGTCCTGATCTCAACATTGTCGGGAACTTATGGTCAATGATTGTATGTCACGTTTACGAGGAAGGAAAGCAGTTTAAATCTGTAGCTGAACTGCAAAAATCATTAGAATATGCATGAGAAAATTTTTGCCATATAGAAATTCAATCTTTATATAGTTCAATGCCCAACAGGATCTTTGAAGTAATTCAAGCCAATAGAAGAAGAATTCCAGATTAATTAATATAATTCACCCATTTTTTAGAAGTGTCCGTCTATTTTTTTCACAGGTTATGACATCACCAAAACTGATTTTTGTTTATTAAGAGTACTTTTTTGTTTTATGCAGATACAGGTATCTGTTTGTAAAAATTTTGTATGTAAAATAATTATTTAAAAAATGTTGTATTAATATAAAGGCAATAATCTATTGCCCTTCTACTTTTTTCGCACAGTGTAATTACCAATATAAAATAACTGTTTAAAAATATTTGATATAATACTAAAAATAAAAATATATGGTCAAATTTCAAAAAAATGAAAGGATCATTTAAGGATAAATTATATTTTCTTTTATCCGTCCTAAGTTAATTATTTGTAGAATAACTCAATTACAAAGTTTTTGATCAAAGAACAAGATGTTCTCAACATGATAACACGATGTTGATAAAAGCTAATTTTACTCATCGACGCGAAATGAGCTCGGAAAGTTAAAATTTATTTTTATTTTTAAAAAATATATTGTTGGAAAATATAATCAAAATATTTTTAATTCATTAAAGATAGAAAAAAGTATGGGTAAAAATTACATTGTAACTATAATTTTGGAATTTTTAGATGATGCAAAAATCATTCTTGTCTTGCATTATTTTCGAAAATTATTGTGGTAAAAAATTAATTTAATTATTTAAAATTTCAAAAAAAAAATCCTCCAAGGCTCATAATTCTACAATCTATATTATATAGTTTCGGACGGAATTTCACTATCGTCGGTCTTGTTTATGTATAATAGGAGTATGGTGTAAGATAAACAACACAATCAACAGTCCTTTAGAGGGAAACAACGACGACGTGTATTTACACGAATACAACAATTATTTACAGCCGAGACGAACACAGAGCAGCACACAACAACGGCAGTAGTACACTGGTTACAGCTTTCACAGAACACAAAGTGGTCAGACAGGATTCATCAGGTGATTGGATTCATGGAGCCTTGTTCTACGGTCTCCAGATGTCTGAAATAATTTCCACTGTCTCTTTTCGCTTTAGCTGCCGACTCGCTATTTCAATTTGCGACTTCTCCGTCCACGACGATACTACAAAACGCTTTACGACACAACACCTACAGGATACGGCACACAGCAATTTGCCACTCCGCTCTTACTTCTGTATTCTTTCTGCTATTCCAGTCATTATTCCCCACCACTCCTCAATTCAAGACTACTACGACGACAACCAATTCAAGACCGCTTACCAGGACTACTACTATCACCGGTGAATCTGTTGAAGACTCAGCTTGAAAGTGCCGGCCTTTTATAGTTCCCTGGAGGCAGGGATAGAAGATTCCAGACCAATCAATTCGTATCTGGATGTATCTCAGTTTCTAATTTAACTTAAAATTATCGATGTTTCGGGTATTATCCATTTTGTTGCCAAATGGTCGCTGACTTTGTCGTTAAGTTCTGGGATTACTAATCCGACACCCTATAGCATCCAAGAGAGATTATTGAAAATTATTCTTTCTTATGATGACATTATAGGAGCAGGAAAGCGAAATTACAGGATTGTAACAATATGTATTAAGTTTCACAACTCGAAATTCAACTGTCTAGTCTGTAGAACTCCAGTATACAAACAGACACATTTATCTTTAAAAATATTTTCCTCAAATATACTTGAAGCTACGAGATTTTTTCAATGCCCTTGAGTGGTTTGAAATAACCTTCTGGAATCCACATGAAATGTAGGTATTGAAGAAGCAAGCTGCAATATTTAAAGTTTTTCTCAAAACCTTTTCTTACTTTTCTACTTCTTTGTTACACATTTATTTTATATAGGAATTTTGAATAATTTATATTGTACGCTTATTCACTTTATCTTGAAATCCATTAATTTTTTCTTTTTTATGTTCTAATGAAGGTATTAATCTTCCAATAGTTTAAAGTAGGCAAAATGATAAGATAAAATATATTTTTTATATTCGGCTTTTTTCTAACTGCAAGTCAGAAAAATATAAGATACTCTTAATAGGGAGTGCATTATTATACCCCATTCACCAATATCATATGAAGTACTTCTCTTCAATTGCTAGTTAATGTTAACTATCACAATCCCCATATCACTATTAATTCACCGTTCTAAGTCATGTATTATGTATATAGTGATAATAAATTATCAGGTCATATAATTGACCATTTGTTAAGATCTAGTGTGCCAAAAAAAAAAACGTTTCCAATTTTTCATATCAGCTATTCTCGGTTTGTCCTATTTTATCAGTAAAGGAGATTACAGAGCAGATTATTGAACTCAAAGTATATATTTAATTGAAATGTATTGCTTATAAAAATTTTCATTTAAGTGTAACTTGAAGTATGGCTGGAAAGTAATTAAATGAGAAAACACGGTAGAATTCTTGCTACCTCTTACAGAAGATAAATCTCATATCCGATATTTTTTTCTTTGTTTTCCTTTAAGATTCATATAGGTGTTTTAAATTAAATTATTTCAATAGATAATTTCTTACAAGTTGCGTAAAATTATATTTATGATTGTTTTGCTTATAAAAAATGGTATGCTTATGAAAATACGTTAGGAGCTCTAATACCGATTTAACATTGGAAAACTACTCATAATTTTTAAATATACTCTTAAAAAATTAATATTATGCAGCATTTTAAATAATATTTACCATTACTGAGATGCATTATTTTCATACATAGCAATCATTGTTATTTCATTCTTTCTTTAATCATGAAAACTCTTGCATATAAGAATTTGAGTGATAAGAAATTGATAGTGATTAATAATAATATAAGTCTCATGCATCAGTTCAGAATTTTCTCAATGTTTTATGTCATATCAGTATGCAACGTTTCATTCAAAACAAGAATTTTAAGTTTCCAATAATTTTTGAAAAAAAAATTGTACATAATCTTGGATAAAGATTTTCCACCTAATTTAAGATTTGAATTCACCTCAAGTGTTCTTATTACTCAGTATGAGATCGTTAAGGGGTTCAGTAAAACATCCGAATTAGTGAAACAGCAAATATTTTACAAATTATGTTACACACAGACAATTTACAGACTAAATTTTTGAATAATTTTAAGATATACATATAAGAACACGGATCAAACCATGCAACACATGCCATCACTAGATCTGAATTAAGTCATTGTTCTTCATAGACTTAGAGGGCTCTGTCTCTGACACCTCTATAACCATTTATTGTTTGTGTTACAAGAGCCTCTACAGAAGACAATAAACATAAATGATTGATTTTTTAAAAATTGCAATAATTTTTTTAGAAATGAACAACATTCTGCATTTTATACGTGAATATCACAAAAAGTATATATCCCATCATCAGTGAGAGGTCTTTCAACAACAACATTAATTTTTTACTAAACATAACTGAAAATCTATATTCTCAAAGACATTTTCGTGCTCGAAATGAATTCTTGTGAAGTTAAAACAAGTGAGGTATTCGAAGAATCCAATCCAAATAAGAGAACAGGAAGGTAATTTCACTTCTGGTAATGTGTTGCATTACTGTTTTGTCAAAGGAAACCGAGAATCTCTTTTCTCATAAGGCACTTTTGTGCTGGAATTTCTCAAGAAATATTAGAACCGTAAAGTTCTTGCTCATGAAATCCAATCTAAATATGAGAATAGGAAGATAAATAATTCTGGTGATGCGATGTTCTGCCAAACATTTGCAGTTAATCTTTTCTATTCAGTGTTTAGTTTAGCTGAGATCAGTTGAACTAACTACAAGGTAATTCTACGCATTTATTTCTCCATTTCAAACTATCTCTTGATGTTCAAATTATCAATGGCAGCTATTTGATAAATATTGTTTAAAGGTAAGGATTTTAATGATGTCGTTGGTTTTGAAAAATAAAACAGTATTAAAAATGACTTAATTACGTCTTGAATTGTATAAAAAATTAGTTTAAGACGAAAGTTTTTAAATATTTCTCAAAGAGAATTATAAAGATAATGTAAATTGCTGTTATTTTGGAGGAAAAAATGTTTTCGAGAATAGAATAAAGTCTTTCTGGCTTCTATTCAATTTTGAACTTTTCTTTTTTCCATTTAGGCTGCAAGTGTATGAACGGGCGATGTGAGAAACTGTGTGTGAAAGAGAGGAATGGTGTATGCCGCAAAACTTCGAATGTTTGTATTTGTGGTCCAGAATATTTTAAAGTCAACGACGAGACTTGCATATGTAAGAAGCATTCCTTTTTTCCATTTTCAGTAAAATTAGAATTTTGTTATAAATACTTCCAAAATGGCTGTCAGTTTTGATCTAGAGAATGCAGTGAAATGCATTTTGTATGGAGGCTGCTTTTTTAATTTAATGGATTTCAAGTACTTCCAAAAAAATTTCCTAAAATATTCAAAAGAAATTCTTTATAAAATATCTTTAAGTCAACCTTTAAAAAAATAACTATTCCCGTTCCTTTCTCCTACTTTTAATGGAATGGACAATTCTGATTATTTGAAAATTTTGAAGTATTAATCAGCGGCCCGGGTTTTTACTATTGCATCCTAAACCTCTCAAGTAATGATTTCTTAGTCCACCCGAAGCTGCGTTGCTTAAGTTGGGAGAGCAGCATGCCAGATCAGGAGTCGTCCTCGTCATCTGACCGTAGTTAGAGTCAACTAGTTTAGTGTTTCTTTAAAAAGGCACGTTAGTATAGCTGAAACTAGTTAAACTGAATAGGGGGTTCTTTCTGTTGAATTTTTCACATATCAACAATAATTTATATATATATATATATATATATATAAGCAGCTTTAGAAGACTTAATGAAAGTAATAAATAATATGCATAAAATTCTTTTAAAATATATTATGCATTATTGTATATGCATTGTTCGCTTTTTCAGATTGTGACTGTGGAAAAGGCTTCAATTGTACATTTTACCATGTGACAAGAACGTGCACCTGTCCAGAAGGTTTTTACATCCGCGATGATAAATGTGCAGGTAAGAGCATTATACTCCACGACAACCTCAGGATTTAAAAACTTTAATAAGTATCGCCTCACACATTGAGCATGTTGTGAAAATTTTAATAAATAATTTCCAAAGAAAAAAATGACTTTATTAAAATTAATTAAAAAATATTGCATGAATGTGGAAAAGTTCTTTGTTGGCTCACACTATTAAACATGTTAAAAACGTTAACGCATTTTTAATGTATATTTCTATTTCATTTCACAGACGACTGAATAATATACGCCATATAATTAAATATAATTAGGTAGCAATTCTAATTATATCATATTTCATCTTGCATTATTTAACATTTGCTGTTTAAATACTTTCATGTCAGTAAATTAATTTATGTTATATTTAAATTCAATTATCATATTATATCATACTTTATTATTAATTTTTTTCTTATAATTGATTAGATGCGTGTCATGTTTCTTTCATAAATATTTGCATTTGTTATTTTTTTATCAGCTTTTGAATCAGACTTTCATTTCGATTAGATTTGTATCCCAAAACATATCCTATGAAACCACATTTATGACATTTTCATCATGAACAGCGAATTTTTAGAAGTGTAAATCATTTGTTTTAAAAATACTGATGAAGTGGAACTTTAATAGTAGCAGTATAATTCTTCATTAAGATTTTTTAGATTACGAAATCATTATCCTTATTTCTTCGGATAATTCATTCCATGTTGGGTTTTAATCACAACTTTTCCTGACACTCATCTATCTCAAGCTCATTATAAAGTTTAACTTTTCATTTCTCAAATTTTTTTAAAACCATTTCCTTTAAAGCTCCGCAACCATTGTTGCGCATACCTCGTTAAATATGTTATACACTCATAGCTATCTTCTAATCAGGTGTTAACAACGGAAATAATGTTTGATACCAATGAAGAGCAGCCGTCAGAGTTTGAGCATTTAAGACAACGCAATTGTGGAAGATTTTTTCTAAATATTTTATACACTCGTAGCTATTTTCTAATTAGGAAGCAATGGAACGAATGTTTAACACCAATGAAGAGCGGCCGTCATAGTTTGAACTTTTAAGACAAGGACATTGTGGAAGAGTTTTCTAAATACTTTATACTCTTATAGCTATCTTGTAATCAGGAAGTAAGGCACTAATGTTTGATACCAATGAAGGGCAGGCGTCATAATTTGAGCATTTATATCAACGCCACTGTAGAAGTGCCGTGTCAATTATTGACTGATTATAGATTTTTAGCTTTTATGTGAATTTTAAGCCATGTCAATTATTGATTAATTATTGATTTTCATCTTTTATGTGAATCAAGTTCAGCCATGTCAATTATTGATTGATTGCTAATTTTCATATTTTATAAGTTTATTTGCGGTCACTGCATCTCAAGGTTCTATTTTGAGTCATCTAAATTATAAACATGGAAGATTAAAAACTGCAGTAACATTTGTTCTGATTTTAGCTTTCTGCGATAAGAATCTTCCCTGCCAAAACGGTGGCAAGTGTATCGACGGCAAGTGTCAGTGCAAAACGGGAACTTCTGGGGCATTCTGCGAATCCCCCGACGAGTGTGCTACGACGTGCAAGCAGCACCTTTTAGTGGAATGCGTCTACAACGAGGAGAAAGAAGATGTTGAATGTCTCTGCAAGAATAGATCACTTGTGTACGATTTCGAGCAAGGAATTTGCAAACGTATGTATCCTATCAGGTTAATGATTGAAGTCAAATGATTTCATTGTTATTTTTTCTTTAAAATGATGCTAATTTACATAAGTAGAGTTTTAGTATTTTCACGTATAATACATTAAGTACAAAAGCCATTTTTTGTAGATTATTAAAATACACGTAATTCTTGTGTAGTAGTAATCTATTTGATTGACTTGAGGCTTTTGATCGTAAATATTAAATTTAAAACAATTGCTTGAACCAGTCAAAAACTTCAGAAGATATGAAACAAAAATTTTAAAACATAATTGTAAAGAAGATCTGAATTTTATTGCATCTTATTTAAAAATTATCTGAATTAAAATTTGAAAGAATTAATAAAAAAATTGAAGAAGAATTGAGCAGAAAGGAATTTGGTAATTGATAAGGCAAAATATTTAAGTAAAAATATAATTAAAATATTCAGTATTAAATATTAAGTAAAATAATTTGCCACGAAATTACTGCAGTAAAACGGTAAAATGTGAGTTAGTCAAATATTCAGTTAATTAGAAAATAACTTGTGCACTCTAGAAAATTTACGTTATTTTTCTTTTCTCTAAAGAATAAATTTCCAATGTCCGATTTGAAATCGGCCTTTTCCTTCTGGAGAAGATGCGGCATAGATACACATATCCACAAATGATTATTGTTAATATAGTAAAATGTAGTAAATAACAGCAACAGTTCATGGTAGCATATGCTAACTTTTATCTTACTCCTTTCCCCACTATTCATCATTAAATATACATTTCAATTAGATACATTTATTTCCTAATTCATTGCGTTTTATTCTTTACATATCTAAAAATGATTATGAAATCACAGACTCATTTTGAACTAGCGTTTATTACCTTCAGCCTCAAACTATACCTAAATTCTTTACTCGCATTTTAAGTTAGTGTTAGGAATTTAACAATTTAAGAAAAAATGTATCAGTATGTAGAAGACCATATTATTATAAAAATTATAATTCGGCTTCAAAAGGGTCATTTAGAAGCAGAGTTTAAAAAAAATATTCAGAGTTTAAAAATTTCTATAATTAATGCTCTAATGTTTCCAAATTTTTATGATGTGTTACAAAATATTGTTTCGAGCAAATAGTAGATGAAGCATAAAAATTTTTGTGCTTATCAGATAAAGATAAACTGTAACGTCTTTAAATTGATTGTACACTTTAATAAGTGATTTTTATTACTAATACCGGACTTAAACTATCAATGATTCGTTTTATTTGGTTTTTGAAACTTCCCTTTATTAAACGTATTTAAATATATTCAGTCATTTTCCTGAAACAAGGAATAAAACTGCAAAAGAAGACTTCTCTTTATGAAAATCTCAATTTTACTGCTAGTTAGAGAAGAAACTCGTTAGAAGCTTTTCGGAGATCAATTTATATAATCTATACAATTAAATCTAGTTTCATACAAATATTTTTTTCTATCCTGAAGTGGATGAATAGAAAGTCTTTGATATTTGTGGCTTTAATGTTATGATGAACCATTCAATAGCGAAAAAACAAAGACAATAATTTACTTAAAAAATACGCTTCATATGAGGCATGACGATATTTAATTTTCTTGAATTAACTATGTATTTTTTATCTAATTATCTGAATTTTTCGTAATAAAAGTTATTCATTCTTATTTTAGCTTGCCCATGTGGAGCAGGCACCTGTGAAAGTAACAATGGCACATTGACATGCAACTGTGAACCCGGATATAAGGAGTTCAATGAGGAATGCAGACGTAAGTATTCAGCAAATAAGCAAGATAAGTACAGTGATAAATACCATGAATTTACTTAATGAAAGATTTAGATTTTAAATAAATATATTTAATTTTTCTCTACTTATGCTATTATTCTGTTAAGAGAAATACTATCATTATTATATTCACTGACATTATAGACCTCCTTTTAATTCCCTTTTTGGAAGAGGCTAGTATGGATTAATATCTGTAATGCGAACCTGAAATCTCAACGCATTCGGGAGCTCTATTTCACCATTTGCGAATTCATAGTTTGATTTTGATAACACCAAGAATTATTAGTAACTGTATGTATTGATTATACAATTTACGACAGATCTCCAACTGCATAGGTTGATTGCACAATTTTCTATCGATCTCCAACTGTGTAGATTGATCGTACAATTTACTACAGATCAGCTGTGTAGATTGATTATACAACATACTGCAAAACTCCAGATGGGTAGATTGATTATACAATTTATTACAAATCAGCTATGTGGATTGATTATACACTGATGCTACAAAAGTCATGGGATGACTGTTAATATCGTGTCGGTCCTCCTTTTGCCCGGCGAAGTGCAACAACTCGACGTGCCATGGAGTCCACAAGTCGTTGGAAGTCCTCTGCAGGAATATTGAGCCATGCTGTCTGTATAGACGTCCATAATTGTGAAAGTGTGGATGGTGCAGGAGTTTGGGCACGAACGGACCGTTCGATGATGTCCCATAAATGCTCGACGGGATTCATATCGGGCGATCTAGGTGGCCAGATCATGCGCTGGAACTGTCCGGAATGTTCTTCAATCCAATCGCGAACAATTCTGGCCCGGTGACATGGCGCATTGTCATCTATAAAAGTCCCATCGTTGTGTGGGTACGTGAAGTCCATGAATGGCTGCAAGTGATCTGCAAGCAGCTGAACATAACCATTTCCAGTCAATGATCGGGTCAGTTGCAACAGAGGACCGAGTCCATGCCATGTAAAAACAGCCCACACCATTATGCAGCCACCACCAGCTTGAACAGTGCCTTGCTGACAGTTTGGGTCCATGGCTTCGTGGGGTCTGTGCCACACTCGAACTCTACCATCAGCTCGTAAGAACTGAAATCGTGACTCATCTGACCACGCCACGGTTTTCCACTGGTCTAGGGACCAGTCGATATGCTCACGAGCTCAGGAGAGTCGCTGCAGGCGATGTCATGCTGTCAGTAAAGGCACTCGAGTCGGTCTTCTGCTGTCATAGCCCAAGGAAGACAAATTTCGCCGCACAGTCCTATCGTACACGTCCCTCGTACGTCCCACATTGATTCCTGCAGTTATTTGACGAAGTGTTGCATGTCTATTAACATTGACCATTCTACACAGACGTCGGCGGTCTCGGTCGTTAAGTGCAGGTGATTGCCCACTGCGCTGTCCATGATGGGATGCGATGCCTGAAATTTCATACTCTCGGCACACTCTTGATACTGTGGATCTCGGAATGTTGAATTCACTAACGATATCCGCAATGGAATTACCCATGCGTCTAGCTCCAACTAACTTTCCACGTTCAAAATCTGTTAATTCTCGTCGTGCCGCCATAAATCACGAAAAACCTGTTCACATGAATAGCTTGAACACAAATGAAAGCTCTGGAAAACGAACTGCGCATTTTTACTTTTTCGCTGCGATACTACTGCCCTCTGTATATTTGCATATTGTTATCCCATGACTTTTGTCACTTCAGTGTACAAATCACTGCAAATATTCAGATGTGTAGATTGATTACATAATTTACTACGGATCTTCAGCTGTGTAGATTGATTATACAATTTACTACAGATCAGCTGTGTGGACTGATTATACAATTTGCTAGATATCAGCTATATGGATTGATTATACAATTTACTGCGCATCTCCAGCTGTGAAGGTTGATTATACAAATTACTACAAATCTCCAGTAGTGTAGATTGGTTATATAATTTAGTACGGTTCTTCAGCTATGACGATTCATTATATAATTTGACACAAATCCCCAGATGCTCTATTGTGCATTTGGTACTTTTTGAAAAATTATTGGCTTCACGCCTTTTAGCTCAGAGACGCGCTCATCTTGTGATGAACAAACTAGCATTATGTTAAGATACTTACTGAAAGGAATACCGATTAACAGATAGTTCCAGTCTTGGAGAGATGTTAAGTCTTGTTAAGGGTTCGTATAAAACGAAGCGATTATATGATTTATTAATTTATTATAAAATGTGTATTATAAATTCTTGTTTAACATGAAATTTCGAATGTAAAGAACAATTGTTATCCTAATTTATCGATTATACTTAGAAGTAATTCTACTCTTATTTCTATAATGGCTGTCTCAAAATAAACTCTACCGTTTATTTGTCCCCTTCAAATTTTGCACGCATGCAAGAATTAGAAGGCTTCCTTATTTAAATCCATGAATAATAAATACATCGGCTTACAAATGAAACAAAGAGTAAATAAATTCAAAGTAAATTGAATTCAAAGGTGTTTATCCTTTCAATGTAATCTTCGTAAAACTCTCGTTTAATTTCAATTTATCTGATTAATGTTGCTTAACTTATTCAAAATGGTTTCAATAAACTTTATAGCATTATCGTGAGATGCATAGTTAATTAATAACACAGACTGAATTAAAGATAGCAATTAAAAGAAATATAGTAGAATTTTCGTTGATATATTACAAAAAATTACAAAAAAAGTTGCACTTAAAACTCCAATAATGAAATGATAACGAATATGCTCTATGGACTGAAAATATGAAATTTCTACAGCAAAATCTTGTGAATTAAGTCTGAGAGCATTATGGAAATATGTACTGTTTAATCACCAGCTTTTAATGTTTATTAACATACATTATTTTATTTATTAATGATTTGTGGAAATTTGGTTTGAAATTTAATGCAATAGGAGCAATATTGTTTTGATATAATAACAGACAGTTTTTCTGTCGATATCTTTGAAATAATTCTCAATACGCTAAATCGAACTGTGCTGGATATAATGCTTTCCAGTTAAATAGATAGAAATTTCTGTAGTATGAAATGTAACTTCAGTATCGACACAAAGTTAAAAATTCTGCTTCCAATCACTTCTTCCATGTGTTGATAATATTTGTGAACATTTACAAAAATAGTTTACTAGGAATTTAATTAAACAAAACACGAAAGCCTGTGGTATATTTTTAGAATAAAACTTTGAAGCGAGTTTATAAGCTGCACAATGCTAATAACTCCATGGTGATAATATACAACTTTGATATGTTGAATAATGCTGATAAAGAACAAGATAAATTGTTAAAAGGAGAACTATTATCATAATATCCAAATTTTAGAAATAATCAACTACAGATATTCAAATCTCAAACCGAAAGATCTTTTTGCATAGCATGCACTTTAGAGTTTAATTTGATCATAATTTATGTCGTTTTTATCTATTTGAGATTATATTTACTATAATTACATCAGATTTTTTCAAAAAACATTATTTCTCTTATGAAAAAATAAGGTTTTGTATAATATTTATGATATTTTGGTTACATTTAAATTATAAAAATATTTAAGATGTTGGCATAATTCTCATATTTTTCATTCACGCAGTTTAGATCTTCTTTCACTACAATAATTTGAAAAAATTATCCAAAGAGATGAAATAAAAGAAAAAAATAATTCGTAAATAGAAAAAAAATACTGATAATTGCTTTGACTCTTTCATTATTTATTTATTATTATTCTGGAATTAGTCCATACTTTAATTCCAGATTAATTAAAAAATAGAAATACGGATTATATTAAGATCTAATTCCAATACAAGTATTTTTTTTCAAGCTCTTTTGTAAACAGTCTCATTCTTACTCTCATAACTGTTTTAAGATCCTGTTTATGAACTAATTAAAGCATCTAAAAGAAATAATAAGAGTAGTTACTTATTTCAAGTTTGTGTCCTGACCTAGGAACAGCGTGTCTTCTCCCTGATATGGGAGACGTCTTGCTCTCGAGTTCCTGTTCGGGCATAGTTGTTATGCATTCGGTCTGTGAGGTGCGTAAATGTTTCCCTCTGTAAAAAGGGGTTTCTCAAGCGAATGTGAAGAATGAAGTAGCTAATTAGAAATTTTGACCCTAATTGATACTGCTGACAAACACCAGAAAAGCCCATCAGGCTTAAGTAGCTGATAGATAACTGTCAGAGAGCTTGTAAATCTCTGTAAGTCACAACAAAACAACATTTATTTATTGATTGAAATCCAACCGTCACATTGTGCCCTGAAACAAAATGTTATTACTTTTAAAAATATTTTTATTAATAAACTGTTCAATCGATACAATTAATAAAGAAAAGTTTCTCAGTTTTTTTTTTAAAGAATGAAAGGGAAGTTCTTAAATTACTAACCAGAATGGATGAATCTCAAAATCAAACCACCTGACAATTTATTAAATAGCACTTCAACTTCCATGTTTCAGCGTGCAACTGTAGCAATGGCGGAATATGTGAGATATCCAGAAGAGGGGGAAAGATTTGCAAATGCAAAGACGGGGACTTTGCAAGGGACGGAGACTGCATCCGTAAGTTCATTCATATTTTTATTGACTTGAGTAACAGATATTTTTTGTTTTAAATCTTTTTCCGTTACAGTCATCAATCTTTCTTAGGTCCTTCTGGATACTAGAATATTAGAAGAGAATATATTAAAGGCCTATTTTCATCTCCCCTGCAATTAATCTACATTGAACCAAAACGTAGAAATATAATTTTTAAAATACTTGAAAATACTATAGCTTTATGTATTTCATTCTCCAAAACGCTAAAATGAGTGGTACTTTTCATTCCCGAGGTTCGTTGGAGACAGTTATTATTTTCGCCAAATCATCAAAACTTCAACAAATTCGGCTTTTTAAAAATTATATATTTTTTTTACTTTGCTCCAAGTATCACTCCTATAATTGATATTTTGACTCCAACAATTTGGAGATTTTTTACAGCCCTTGGAAACGAGAAAGTAACAAAAGAATATGGACTGTTCTAAAACAAATAATCATGAGCATAATTACCTACTCAGTGTTTTGCACTAGAAGATAGTTTCTCGTATTGTTACTATGTAGAGAACAAGAGATTTTATGAAAATGCTCTACTTTAAAATTTTCGAAAAATTAGAATTCTATTATAGACTCCGATGACAAGCTATAAAATTTCAAATATAAACAATTAATATTTCAAACATTCCGAGAAAATTCAATGTTTCAGAATTTTTAAAGGTTTCATCTTCATACTTTTGTCATGTTTCGGAAATTTAAGGAAAATTTCTCATAGACACTACATGTTATTATTATGCATCTTTCGAATTATTGCAACATAGATATTAGCTGAACATATTATTTGCAACATAATTTAAAATATTATCAGCAACACAATATATCAACATTTCCATTTTTAATACACAGAGAGGCTCTGAAATACGTAGAATTTTTATACATCAATTATTCATAAAATAACTCTGCTTTCCAAATAAACTGGAAAACCAAATTAACTTTTTATTTATCACAGAAGCAAAATTTTATGATAACACTCTTTATAGCCTAAGCCACAGATATCAATACGCTGTATAGAGATACATTTTGGGGAGTAAGCGATTGATCGGAATAAAAGCAAATAACTCTTTATCATGTAGCAACCTCTACATGGTTCAGATGATACTTTTTAACAGCAAAGTGCATGATTTCTTGTGCTATGACTGAATTTTGAGCAAAATAACTGGGAAAGAATTATGAGCAAAATAGCTGATTTATGGGCATTTAGCGCAGGTTGTGCTTTTTTGACAATTAAAATCTTTCTAATATCCTCTGTTTGCAAATTGTTATTTTTTAAAGCTGATCTGAACTTTTAAATCACTCTGTATTTACATTTATTTGTTATTATACTTGGTAACATCTTCGTGAATGATATATAATTTCAAAGTGAAATTGACTTTATGCAATAAGGATACTCCATCAATTTAAAGTTTTAACTAATCACTTCATAGAAAGAGAAATATTAATATTTTAAAATTACAAATAAGGAGGCATAATTTGTTATATAAGATATATTTGAAAAAATAATGTTCTCTTATACTTTCTTCTTCTCTTTTTATTTGCAGCTTGTGAATGCGGGCACAAAGACGCCAAATGCAAGACAAACAATGAAGGCAGGAAGGAATGCATTTGCCCCTTTGGTTTTGAGGACATTTTGGGGCAGTGCATAAAGATGAACAAAGGTACTTCAGAGTTTACAAAATATTTCTATTTATTTATAGCAGTCACATTACTATATCTTCGCTTTTGGATAATTGATGGCGTACCAGATTAGGTACTCATACCATAGTGCACCACGATTGTTATTAAAATGAGATGAGATGCTGTTCTGTAAGGAATGGGCGTGTCTTTCATGTTTTGTGTTTTTTTCTTTGTGAAATGAGATATTAAGATAATATTCCCGAAAACATACGTCCCTTTGCTTCTACTGCTCGGAGCTTAATGATCTTCATTCCACCACAAATTGTATTAAATAATTAGGCATTTTATAATGACATATGATTTTTCAAGAGGCTCTGTTGAAGGGTCATTGTTACATAATAATCTTGTTGAAACAGTATTGTTACAGAAATATTAACTTTAATCTCATACTTTTGAGAAAATTCTTTTGAAAAAAGGAAAAGTATTATATTCTAAGAACGAAAATTAGTTTAGCTCAAAAATGATAAAAATAAGCATGCAGATTAATAATAAATAATTTAGCATTAATAATAAAGCATTAGTAAGGAATAAAATACCATGCAGATTAATAAGGAATATTTAATAGTATTGCTCATATTAATATACTGCAGATGCAATATATTAATTTAACACTTTTACTACATTAGACTACATTACACAGTTTAATACTAATTGATTGCATTTACGTAGTCAATTTTAATACATTTATGTAGTCAATTTTATTACATTTACGTAATCAATTTTATTACATTTACGTAGTCAATTTTATTACATTACGTAATAAAATTGTTGTAAAATTTCTATGTTGGAAACCACAGACTGCATCGAGATTGACAGTAGATGGATCAATAGTTTGAAGTTATATGTAGTAACTGAATTTACTGATTAGGAAAGGGAAAAAATTTGCTAATTCTCCAAATGCCAACAATAATTTCAGGTATAAAGTTTAAATTTTTAATGTTACATGAAATGGAAAATAAAGTTACGAGGAATTTTTAAATATAAGCTAATTATTTTGTTTTTATTATTAAGCAATTACATAGAGTCAGAAATCATTTATAACTGCTCTGGGATTAAAATTAATTATCTTCAAAAATAATTCTAGTAGTAGTGATATGAAAAACTAGTTTCAAACAAAATCACTTTTTCACAAACGACATTAATTGTTGCTCAAAAATATAGTAAGGGATGAAAAATAAAAGAATTACAAACCTTAGATAATTAGTTTTGTAGCTCATTAAAAAAAACTTCTGTTCTTAGCTTGTTTGGAACTCCACTTTTTCCGCTCATTTGTTACTTGTTTTTGAATCTATTATTATTATTTTTTTATTAAAAATATTCTACAACGAATGAAATTATAGAGTTTGAATCATTGCATAATTTTTAGGACATCTTTTGATTAAAAAAATTACTTTTCTTACAATTAGTATTGGCACATGTAATAAAATAAATTAAGACTTTTAAGAATCTTTAAGGATGTTTTATTCTATTTATTTAATTTGGTTTAATTCTATTGAAAGAAAAATTGAACATAAAGATTCT
>JAPMOQ010036171.1:1096468-1145385 GCA_026543055.1 Argiope trifasciata
CATTTAATAGGATCATAAAGTTGATCTGATTTTTTTTAAATGCATTCTATCATTAAAGCAACAAAAGTTATCAGAGAGCAATAATTATCTTTTTCTAAGGAAATTTTCTGAATGCAATAAACTCACTTGATAGGGGGCAAAGGATGTCGTTTTAAAACCTTGTTTAATAAATTATATAAAACAGAAAGAATCGTTCATTAATCTTTCATATTTGAAAGTATTGGCTCAGTTATCGTTCAAGACGTGGTGTTATTTTGAAAATTTATTTGTTTTAAAAAATTTAAAATGATGTAGATTTTTTTCAGGGAAACTCAATTTAAAGAAATTGCATGTATTTTTTGGTGAATAATTATACATCAAATTATTTTTATTACAATCGAGTACAAAGGGCTAACTCTTTAAATAAATAGTAATGAATGTTATTTGAAGGGCAATTATAATCTTTCTACGCAGGAAGAAAAAAATATATTTGCATGTATCTGGGATGAAAATTTCAAAAGTACTTTTTTATATATATTTTGTTTTTCTTTCTTCACATCTTTTATACCTCAGAAACTTTCAAAAACTTATATTTACAAAGTTAGGAAAAAAACCCACATCAACAAAACCAAATCCATTCCAACAATGCTGATGTAGACTTTTGGGTTTAAGTAGAATACCTACGCATCTTGCCTTGAGTAACATTGAAAATATGAAACCTTTCTATCTAATTCAGACTTCTTCAGTATTCATGCTTTTATATAATTATTCAAATTTAAAACTGCAGAATTAAATATATCTTCCAACTGAATTGAATCGAATATATTTTTTTTTTCATAATTAAGGTTTAATTTTGCAGATGACAGAAGATGCCTGTGCCACCCATCGGCTAACTGTGTCGAGACGAGTGACAATGAATTCAACTGCACGTGCAACGAAGGATATAAAGGAAGAATTCACGACGTCCCACACGTAGGAGAAGAATGCATTGGTATGAAAATATTATTTATTGGACATGTTTGCAAAGATGTTTCACATATAAAAAAGTATCGATTGTTTTTACATTAAAAAGACGAATTTTTCATCTGAAAATATGAGAAGTGAAAATTTATTAATTTCGAGGAAACTGCTTTGTTTTCTAAAGTTAAGAAACAAAGAACATGTTAGCAAACAAATTTAATAAAAAATTATATTGAAATTACAACTTACAGGGCGAGTTTGTGAATTTGAAAATACTAGTTATGACATCTCCTTTCTACACAATATTCAGGATGCCATCGGAACCAAATCTGCAAGTTTAGTTATATTAATATAACATTCGATGGTTTTATCAAGATAAGTTAATATAACATAGTACTTATCTTGATAAAACTATTGAATTTATCAATGCTTGATGGTTTAATCAAGATAAGGTAATATATTATATTTAGTTAATATAACGCTCGATAGTTTTATCAAGATAAAACCTGACAACATTACAGTTTTTAGGGGATAAGTTTCATAATTTTGGACCACGATCAGAAAACGAGGACGACACCTGAGAGGGCACCCTATCTCTAATTTTCTTCATCACACCATCAAAACTGTAAACTAATTTTACTAAAACGTCCGTTGCAAAAGACGCTTTTGCAAATCGCTTAGTCTTAAACATGTTAGACGCAATACCAAAATTATCGAGTTTTCACTTGAAAAATTTCTAATTGATGACTGCGCAGTGTTGTCAGGCCTTATCTTAATAAAATCGAGTATACGCTCAAATTACATTTTATTAGCAATATCCAGGAAGGAATTACCTAAATTATTCAAACAACTTTAAAGTATTCAAATTGAAGACATAAATTTCTGCATTTTAAATATTGAAATTCTTTCTAATAAATCCGGACTCAAATTAATTTTGATGTGATCAAACTAGAAATAAGGTGTAAAATTCGCAAAACTTCATTTAGAAAAAAATTTCAAAAATTCATTAATTAACTACTTATATTTCAAACGCCAGATGCATTAACGATAATTCACTTTCAATACTTCTTTCAAGAAAGTTCTTCCCTTTCGAAACTGTCTTTTGAGGACCTTTTTTCTAAGCTAGAGAGAGTTTTTTTTTCTTTTGGTTGGTTGGTTTGAGATTTTATGGCACAAGAGCCAATATGAAGGTTATACTATGCCAAACAACTTTATCTTTATTTCAAAACCCAATAAAGAGGGTTTCTATAAAAATAGTATAAAAAAACCCACTGTTAAAACAATGCCAAATTACAAAAAAGTCATAACGAATCCATAATAATGAATTCAAATTAATGAATAAACACCTATAGAGATTAAAGAGACAAAAATATTCTTATGTGGATCTCTGCTGAGCAGCAATGGGAAAGTCACTGCTGTTGTTTTGAAGTAAAACAAGTTTTGAGCAATATCCAAAACATGGGCAATTAATAAGGACATGACAAATTGTTACTCTACAATCACAATATGGGCACATCGACAATTGATCATTTATTGTCTATGTGTGAATCTATACAATAAAGGATCAATCATTTATTGTTAATGTGTGATGTCTATGCGTGAATCTAGAGTGACCAATTCTCAGGCGAGTTAAAACTGTGTCATGTTTTCTATCCTTCAAAGAAGGCCAGTTTTCTATAATAGGCTTACAAGTATGAAGTTTGCTTAGAGTTTCCGTGTTCCATTGAATTCGTCAGTTTATGTAAAGACGATTTTTTACTTGTTTCTTCAAATCGCATGGAGGTATGGATGTTTCTAGAATGCGAGAACTCTTATCAGCTTACTCATTACCATTTTTTGGAAAAATGCTTTTTCAATATCTACCGAAAATTCCAGATGACATCATAAATTTGAAAACTTTTATAGGGTTTTTCACTCCTTAGAATTAATCTCGAACTGCTTGCTCATTGAATTCATTCCGAATTAATTAAATTAAATCATAATATAGAGTCGAAGAAAATTTTGAATGTTATAATTACTATTAAATATAAGTGAAAGCACACTATTAAGTATTCTCAGAGGGATTCTAACGTTAAAATTTGCTTGTAGATATTGACGAGTGCAAAGATTCCAAAACATGCCCAGATAAAGATACTACAGAATGCTTCAACTTCGATGGATCTTACATGTGCCGTTGCAAAAGCGGTTACCAGCCTGTCGATACATCTGTTGATTCCCGCAAAACTGCGTGTCAGAAATGCAAGTATTGTTATTATACATTTCCTTTGTTCCTCTAATGCTTCTTTATCTTTCTAATCCTTTATGTTTACACTAGTAGTCAAAAGTATTGCAAGTTTGCGAATTTAACTTCCTTTCATTAACAAGCTTCCAGAGAAAGTAACATTTTCTTCATTTAAAGTGATTTTTCTGATATAAATGTGGGTCAGAAGTTTCAAGTTATTTCGTCATTCATTCTGAAGCAATTGTATGTTACGATTTTGTCAGTCTAATAGTTTATAGCAAAATCTCTCCGACTGCGAAGAATTTCATTTCATTTGTTGCGCTGTCGTAGTGCGTTCGCTGTGCATTGCTTTTCAATTTAAACAGATCATTTATTTTTAAGATGTATGAATTAACTCGTCAGAAGCACCAGGCTGTTATTTCAATGAAAGAAATAATCATTACAAACTTTAGAACAACTTATCGGTGTGACTGTGATGAATCGACTGTTTCATACCTCATTTAGTTATTCAAAACCGAAGGAATCTTAGATTAAAAGCCTAAAAGTGGTCGTCTGATCTTACTTTCTAAATGTGCTGATGCTACATTGACACGATTATACCTCAAATATAGATTTACAAATTCTGCTACCCTTGCAAGAGAATGGAATAAGTTCATGTCTATCGTTTCTAGTATCAGAAAAGCTCTCAGGAGGCTCTATGAAGCTGATTACAAGACATAAGTATCTAGAAAAAAACTCAGTAATGACGAAAGCAATGCGGAAAGAAAACGATTGGAATGGGCTAAGGTGCACAAAAATTGGAGTATTTCGAAATAGAGGCAAGTAATATTCAGTAAGAAAAATCGCTTTCATTCAATATCTGACAAGCCTTGCCATGTTTATCTTAAAGCAAAAGCGATCCTGAGGCCTGGATGCCTGATTCATAGATCGAAACATTAAGAGCAATTAAGGGTGGGGAACAATTAAGGGTATCATATCAGCCAACTCGGCGATCTCATTTTGAACAGGGAGCCGTGAATGGTGTCAATTGTTTCGAGTTGCTAGTGATATTATCCCAAGGCAGAAAAAAAAAGATATTTCAGCAAGATTCGGCACCCAGAAATACATTGGAAAAGGTAAGAAAAACTTAACAATTAATTTGAAATTTCATTTCTTCTCAATTCTGAGCTCTATATCGAAACATTTGTTATTTCAGGTTGGCAGACTGCGTTGGAAAAATATGTTATTAATGCCAGGAAACTAGCTAGATTTAAACCAAATGGAGAATTTAGGAAGTATAATGGGAAAGATAATAACCGAGAGTCATCCCAGAACAAAACGTGGCCTTTATGAAACAATAATTAAAGTTTGGCACCATGAAATACTGAGAGAAGTGTTGCAAAACTTATGATTCCATCACTAAAAGAATGGACATGTGATCGAAGCCAGAGGCAACCAAAACAAATATTATATACTTTTCAGTATTGGGATCTTTTATTACCTCTTCTGATAAAAATAACTTGAAATTAATATCTTTTTTTTTTTTTATTCTGAGGAACCGAAATGGATTCCGACGTTGATAATCTGTACATTTTGTTTGCACTTTATTCTTTTTGAAATTAAACATATTTTTTTGTTCAATAACTTATTGTATCTTGCCTTTATACTAATTTAACACATGACAGAAAAACAATTTCAAATCAAAAAAATATTACTTTGGGGGGCTTATTCATGAAAAAAACATGAAGTTTCTCAAACTTGCTATACCTTTGACCTGTAGTGTATCTATTAACATAATATTAACCAATAAAAGCGGCACTTTAAAATTTTTCTCGCATAATTTTCAATAAAGATGCCATTAATCTGAAGAATAAAATTGTGAAAGTTAATAGAGGCTTTGAAGGCCACAAATGTTCAGTGTGGTGTGGAGGTTTGAAGAAGGGGTGCTAATTCAGGTGACGTCCTCATCATACTATTGCAGTTCAAAATTAAGAGGTCTGTCCCAAAAAAGCCCTAGGGTTGCTTTAAAAATGGGATTTAGTATAACCAAAGTAAGCAACGCGTTATTTGATTTGTATCTTATTTATTTGTATCCGAATTGTCTCACACAAGTGGATAGTTTGCTTCATAATACACTTAAGAAAACTAATATTTGTGTATTAAGCGCATACTATTTCAAAACAACTTTCAAATGTAGTTATTTTATAATTATTAAGGAATTTTATCGCATAATTTGGTAGGGTTTTTTGATGATAAATAGTTGATTGTACAAAATTCCAGAAATTATCATATGCATTTTTGACAATCTTTTTTCAATAGATTGAAACCAAATTTCGGAGCAACATATACAGTTGTAATCAAAAGAGTGCAAAACGAATTTTATTTCATTAAATTATTTGGTTCTTAATTGATCGCTTTTACATGCATGCAAAAGTACAAATAAATTCTTTGACGATGAACTGTCCCCTTAATAAATATCTGTTATATAATGTATGCAATATCTATTTGGTATATATATATATATATATATATATATATTGCATTTGTTATGTAGATCCGCATCAAATTTGAAATGAAACTTAATGGATTTCGTTTTAAATTTGATATGGATATATATTGCAAATGCAATATCTATATACAAATTTTATTCATTTGGCAATTTACGTTTTGTAGTAGTAGTAGTATTTCTATGTATTAGAAGAGAGGAACAGAAAGGTTTTATCAGAATGTATCTTATAATAAGTTCGATAGAAATCTTTAAATTTAGTGCAATGAACAAGCACCGAATTTTATCTTTCTAATTCAAAGAGTCTTTGTATTACCGTCTTCGCGGACAGACAGAAAAAATTTCATTAGCATGTGTTTTGGATTTTACGAACTTTCAAACACGAAAATTCATTAAAATCTCAAGCTCATTTTTAAAAAAAATAATATCTGCTTAAAGACATATTGCTACTCAAATCTTTAATATTCAGATAATAGTAATTACGATACTGAACTTCGAATAATAGCAGATCTTGAAATCTTCCGTAGAGTGCAGCTTAGCTTCTTTATAGGAACATGAAATGCTACTACACCTTTCCGATGTAAATTTTATTCACTTAATTCTTACTACATTAGTAATAAATTGTGATTTCTGTACCATTGAAAATTGTACAGAAATTGATTACCCTTTGATTGATTGATTGATTGCCCTTTTTCCTTTTCAGATAAAATATCCTGGGCGCCTACAGGAGTTGCCATTGGTATTATCGTTGCCTTCATCGCCATCTCAGTGGGAATCCTGCTATTCTTAAAGCACAGGTACGCATTTTTAAAGAGTTTAAAGCCTTGAGATTACTTTTATTATTGCTCACTTAACATTATATTTTTTGGTAATATTGTAAATTGCTCTGTATATTTTGCCTTATAGTAGTATTGTGCCATATAATATCAAGAAAATGAAAATATTAAAAAAGGATTAAATATCGAAGAGATGTAATATAAACAGTATAACAAGGTATATTTACTCTTAAAAGCTCTCGGAACAAGTTGGCTTAGTGATAAGGTCTCGGCTTTAGAAAAAGAGGGTTTAGTTTCGAGACCCGATTTAACCGAAGAACCGTAGCGCAATTGTCTGGGTTAAGCTTAAGTTTTCTGGGCCAAGTGTTCTCCAGCTGATGTGACATGAAAGCGTGGTGAAGAAACCACATTAGGTGTCATCCTCTTCATCTGACTGTGGTTCAAAATAGCGAGGTCAGGTTCCAAAATTAGCCCTTGTATTGCTTTAAAATAGGACATTAATATAAATAAAATGCTCGCTTCTTTATTTTTCAGTATGCTTGCTATCTGAAATTAAAAGACTCATATTAAATTAATTGATACTTGACCATAAAGATTGCAATCTTTTTCATTTATATTCTCTCAAACGATAACTCAGTGCACAATGAAAAGAGCATGGATAAAAAAGAATAGGATAAATGGGCAGTTCAATAAAAAGCTCAATAAAAGTGGGCAAAATTTATCCATCAGTTCATTTGTTGAATTTATATAATTATATTATTAAATTTTTGACTTGAACATTTCGTCTCTCTCATTTTTCTTGTAAAACGCAATAAATCTGAAAACACAAACTATTCTCAGGGAAATGGATTTGAAATTTTGAGACAAACTTATACGAATGTCAAAGAAGAGACAAAAATCTACTTAGAACCATTGGATTCATGAAATAAACAGATAACTAGAAAATTCACTGAGTCATTCATGAAAAAAAAAATCATTGTTAACATAGTTCAAGTTCTCTAAGTATTTTTCTTCCTTATCATCAGTGATTATACTTATGGCATTCCTTTTGCACAAGAAAGTGATGATCTAGAAAATACTAAAGCACATGATCGATAAGTGGCAAAGATTGTTACACCTAAAATGGCTTGCGTAATTATTGTTGTCCATTATATAATTATCACCATCCCGATGATAGTACAATTTAGCCAAGATGAGTGATAATATCAGTCTCTATGAACTGATTTCATTAACCCTTTGGGTGTAAATTTTTCTTCCTATCATTTGGAACACAGTTTATTTCGACATTTAAAAACATTAGGCTTTATGTAAAAAATCATTTATTTTATGTTATTCATGATGTTAGGATAATTTAAACTATTTAGTGGACAATATTACAATAAATAAATAAATTTAAAAAAAAAGTTCTGTTAAGTCAAATGAACCAAAAGGGTAAAAAAATTGCTTTCAAGGTTACAAATGTATCTACTATTGTTTACATATGCGGGAAAAATAGGTAAGAATATCTTATGTAAGTTTAGTCGAGTTCTATAATTTATTTCCATATTCTTGGATTTTAATATTATTTACATTTAAGCCTTTTTTATTTACATTATTTTTTAGAAAATTGAATTACTTAAAAAATTCATTTATCGACTAACAATCATTTTTACAAACAGCGTAAGAATTAAATTTTATTCCCAAAAATAGATGATAAAATACCTTTTCTCATTGCAGGTCAAAATTATTTGCATCCTCAACAGGGATAGAGATGCAATACGCTGATCTTAAAAGATGATACCTTAAGTGAAGAAAATTAGAAGAGACTTTACATCGAGTATCATGAGGCCGTTGCACTTTATTAAAAGAATTCTCTCAAAACAAAAAATAAAAAAAAACTTTTCTTGCATATGAGACTTATTTTAACATCTATGAAACTCAGTTTTTTATCAGTGAAACAAAATAAAAGATTAGGTTGGAACTTTACATGTCTACAATATTTTATAATGTAATGCAAAAGCCCCAAAAAATGAAATAAATACATACCTTTGGTTAAGAATTCTACTACTTTCTTTCTCTATTTACAAACTATTGCATAAATACACAGTGCAACCAATAAACATATCATTTATAAAATATGATTGTATTTCCATTCAAAAAGCACCCAAATTCTAAGCACTATATGTCAACCACTTTTAGGCAGGAATTAGGTTTCTCTGTAATATTAATAAAAGATTAAATACATTAATTTTCAATTTCCAAAAACGGAAAGCTTTTAATAATAAATGAAGTATTTATTGTCCATGTGATTACCGCCAGTTTAAGATACATAAAGTAGCAAACTTAAAAAAATACTGTTAAAAATTAATACGGCTCAAGATTTAACATTTCAATTAAACAGCAAGAGCAAGTAAAAGTTTCTTATGTTTTATATTTAAACGTATCTTAGATGAAAGGCTAATATGTTTCCATAGATTTAAAACCTATTGCAAAAAATCAAAGATTTTATAGATCAAATTGATTTTCGAATTGAGAAACAAAATATTTTTTTCAGACAACAAAATTATTTAAAGAATACTGAAAAATAAAATTTTATCTACGGAGTTCAATTCAGATAATATGTTTTAATGCAATACCTCTTTGCCTATAATTCAACATTTAGGAAATTATACACTTAAAAATAGTTAACAGTTTAGCACTCAATTTCTGATAAAATATTTTAAACAATTTCTAAATTTGCCCTTTCCAGACAAATGCAACTAGGTTGTTAAAAAATTGATACATTTTCCCTTTTTAAAAAGCATATTTATTTAGGGAACTTTTTGTCTAATGTAAATTTTCGTGATATATTATCGAATTAACGTTTAAATCTGAAATTATTTTGAGGAAAGAGATTTTCGTAATTCTGAAGGTTATAAAATGATACTATTGTTTTATTGATCTTTCTTTAAAATCTATAACACAATTGCTAATCTTCAAAGTACTCCACAGAAAAGTTGTTCGGGTTACAACAGAAGTATAGAGATGTAGAATAAAAGGGGTAATATTGATAGTCAATATTGAGTTGTTTGACGAAAATGACAAGCTCTTTGGTAGCTTTTCTCTGGAATTTATAGCTCACTGAGAAATTTCATAAGTCATAATTTGAATCATACCACTAATTACAACTAATCATTTAATGTAAAATCATTTAGCTAAAATTGAACAAATCCAGTCATTATACATTTAATAATTTTTTTTAATAAAAAAAAATCCGAAATTGAAAAAAAATTAGGATTATACAAGCGCAATAAATGAGAATGATAAAAATAAGATATATTGCTGATGGCAACGTGATACAACACATGATGATACATTAAAATATAAAATTTATAAATAATATTTTGGGCATAAAAAACCCATTTGTAATTTATCAAAGGTGATATCTTAGTAACTTTATTAAGCCTTGGTGAAAATAAGAACCCAGAGCACATCGCCTGCTTTTAAAAAAAATTAAATTAAATAGAAAATTATAGTATCTTTTTGCCGTTGAATCATGATCAAACAATTAAAATAAGAAAAATTTATACAATATACATACATAAATATAATGAAACTTTTCTGAATGGCCAATTCTCTTATTGCAAACTTTTATTAGTCCTGAAATTATTTTAGCCCACTCAGTCATTTGTACCCACCTAAGCGGAAATGTTGATCGATTGTTCAGATTCAGTAAAATATATTCCTTTCATATCTCAGACAGTTTTAGAAAAAAATATAGAAACAAAACAATATTTATACACACACACAAAAAAAAACCCCTTCTGGAAATCATTTGAAAATTAATCATCAGTATCACAATAGACTGATAAAAAGGGTTTTAGCAGTCTGTCATTGATTTTCCATTTAAAATTCATGCTTGTTTAAATTTAATCAGACTAATCTCAGAATCGATGATATTATTGATTATTAGTCAAAAATACTAGCGAATAGAGTAAAGATTAAATTTTTCTACTAAAAACCCAACTGGAAAAGTTGCACCCAAAAAAAAGAAAAAGTTCTAACAAAAGCAAAATATTTCTTTCTTCCCACCTTTCTAAAAAGAAAACATAGTCTTAAAAAATTAGTGAATTCCAGTAATTAACATAGAAATGGAATATAACAATTTTCAGACAATTAATGAGTCGTCTTCATTTGAAAGTGCTGCTTTTGGAAGACCAAATGCCACTATATATGAAAAAAACCTTATTCCAGTAGTTTTTTTTGTGTGTATAAATATTGTTTTCTTTCTATAGTTCTTTCTAAAATTGTCGAAGATTTGAAAGGAATAGATTTCTTTGAATCTGAACAATCGATCATCAACTCCGCTTGGGTGGGTACAAATGACCGCGGGGGCTAAAATAATTTCATGAGTTTAGCCAGATCGGGGGCTCAGATTGACTCGTTCATATGTGATTAAAGATGTTGCCACCGCTATTTTTGAATAATTAATAGATAATGTTATAGGCCCTAGTAGTGCATATGCCGTGCCACCTCACTTAGGTGTTTCCTATAATACAATGTGGAACGTACCAAAAAATGGTATATTTTTACCCGTACAAAATTCATTGCAAGCAGCAGTTTCCTCCGCATCATCAGGAATAAGCACCTGACCTTCGCTTTGATATTTCTAGTTAAAACTGAAATGGGTGTATCCTGACCATGACAGATTCTATTTAGCGATGACGCACTTTTCCATTTAAGTGGAACAGTCAACACTTATAAGTGTTACATTTTCAACACGGAAACCCTTATACCTTCTAAGAAATTCCTCTTCATTCACTGAAAGTTACACTTTGGTGTGGATTCAAAGACCCATTTATTCCTTGAACTTTCTTTTCCAAAGAAGCTATATGAATGGCCTCGTTATATGCACCAAGATGTATTAAAACCTGATCAAAAATTTTGCTGTACTTTTTCAAATGCCAGCAGGCCAATGTTTTGATTCAATTACCTTCATGCAAGATGGAGCGCCTCTATAATTTGAATTCTGTATACAGCAATCTTCAGTAACATTTCATTAATAAAAAATAATTAATCGAGAACTTCTGACAACTTGGCTATCTTAGTCTACAGATCTTAATTCCGGTGATTTTTGGCTTTGAGGATGGTTGAAAAATCATTTTTATCGCTGACTTCTGTTTACCTTGGCAGATCTCAAAGACAGTATCACTCTGTATGTGAGAAAGATTTCAATCGATCCATTACAATCCACGGTTAAACATGTTGCCCACAGAATGCAGTTTTTATATCTTGAAGTAGAGAAACCTATTCAGCAGTTTCCCTAGCATCGACAGTGCTCTTGTGATTGAATGCTTCATACGGTTAAATAAAATATATCAAAAAGGTTTATTTTGAGCTCTTTTCAGCATATTTTGTTGTAAAGCCCCAACGAATGATGTTTATGGAATTAAATTGCTTTCGTTTCCTCAGGTGTTGTAACGATACAGGTGTTGTACGGTTAAGAATTTTGTAGACTAATCTAAGTAGTTCGATATATAAAGAGATCAAAGTAGAGGTGTTTTGATTCTGATCATCTCGAATTTTTGAATTTTTATATGAATATGGAAAAAATAGGAATTATCCGGGTATTATGAAAGGAATTGGGAATTCACATTTAAGCTAGAAAATGGTAAAAAAGTTTGAATAATGGAAATATTATTTTGTTATCACAATGTAATTAAATTTCTGATTCTTTTTGAAATTTTATCAAGCACTTAAATATGTTTTGCAATGCCTTAAATTCTTTAAGATATAAGAGCTTTTCTTTAGTCGACTCAATTTTTGTTGAAACTCCAAAAAGTTCGAAAATAAATAAAAATATACATTAGGTTCCAATAAGCGATAAAAATATAATATAGACTTTCAAATTACAAAATTTTATGAAATAAAATAATTTATTTTTTAAAATTCTGTCGACATACAATATTGGAGATTTGTAGCAGCAGGGTGTTATGAAAACACCTTGTAACTCAAAAATACATTTGTTATTATTTATAAAACTCTCAAAATAAAAGATAATATTAGATTTTAGGACATATAGTAATCAATGCAATAAAGAATACCTTTACAGACAGATGTATGAACACATGAACCTGAGAGCAATATGAAATTTAAAAAAATCCTTTTGATAAACAAGTTATTGTTTGACAATGAATTTTATTTCATAGAGAGAAACAATGAAAGATTACAATTTAAAAAAACCATAGATAATGAGTTCATTGCTTCGTCCGATTCAGCATTTTTTGCAACATGAGTAATTATAAGATAACAAATATTGTAAAAATGATATACTATTATAAGTTTGTTACAAAGTTAATATTACTGAAGAATTTTCGAGTTTTTTAGCGAATACTGAGGCTTATAATAGTTGGCAAGAACAAAAGCCGTATGTTAGGAAATAACTATAGTTTGCAATTATTCATATTTCAATTAAATGCAAAAAAAGAGACCATTTTAAAACGAAAGTAAGAATTTTTTTGTTTGATTTTTCAATTAGAAAATTATAATAGAAAAAAAAATTGAGGACAAATCATCCGATTTTCTTAATTGATATTGGGATTATGATATCATATGTTGCAGTTTAGAATATTGCAATTTTAATTATCAATTAGAGTAGATGGTAAAATGAATTTCTTTAAATAAATATATATATATATATATATATATATATATATACATCTATATAGCTCCAACTAACATTCCACGTTCAAAGTCTGTTAATTCTCGTCGTGCCGCCATAAATCACGAAAAACCTGTTCACATGAATAACTTGAACACAAATGAAAGCTCTGGAAAACGAACTGCGCATTTATACTTTTTCGATGCGATACTACTGCCATCTGTATATTTGCATAATGCTATCCCATGACTTTTGTCACTTCAGTGTATATATATATATATATATATATATATATATATATATATAACGTTAAAATTAGACAGAAAATCTCCTTTCGTAAAATTCAATTAACTTAAAAACAACTGAAATAAACTTGGGATTAATGAGAAAATGTTTATGTCGATTCAATAAATGTGTTTAAATAGAAAGAACGTGGCCAAAAGATGGCTGAAGTATAGTTAATCTATCTAGGTAATTTTTGTCAGTTACATCTCAATGAATTTTAATACATGAAATAATCGACAACTTTCAATTTCAACAGAGGGACTACCGTACGATGCCAGAAATATAAGAATTTCTGTCCAAGGAAAAAGGAAAAAATTCTTAAAAAATTGTTTTAAAACTTTTTTTTAAAGTCAATGTAGCATAATAAAACAATGAGTAGAGATTTACAATCTCATTAAAACATCCTTAAAAATATTGCAAATGCACAGCAATTGAAAAATATTTGAACAACTTTGTAAATTTGTTTTTTGATTACGACACCTTCACAAATTTGGTGTCTATGGAAACTCGAGGGAATAAGATTGTCGAGTTAGATAAACTGATTAACATAATTAATTGACATGGTTCATTAATTATTATCTCGAACTTTCTTCATTGTAATTATCAGTTTTTTACTGAATTGATCTATCTTCTTGAAACTACACTCATAATAAAATTTTATAAAATTCTAATGATAATTTCTGGAGTTCTAGTGTTTTGAAAAATAACGTTTCCAATGTTAACTCTACTCTAGGAACTTTGATTATATCTCGGAAACTATTATATATTTTTAAAAATATTTCCTTTCACCTAAAATAAATTATTATATTTTATTAAATCATGAAAAAAGTGCATATTAACTAAACATTTGTAAAGAATTTTTAAAGTTTAATCTGAAAAAAATAGTGAATTTTAACCTTGTAATATTTTTACACGGGAGCAAAGCTGGTATGCTATATTGCGGGAATCCAAAAATAGAGCATATACCCTAAATAATTTTTGAAATATTTATAAAAATTATAAAATAATCACAGTCAATCTGAAAAGCACGTTTTTTGAAGGACCGTATGTTAAATTAACTTCAACGATCATTATAACACCACAGTAGTTAAATATTAAATATGTTTTCAGATCTGACGATCTTAATTTAATACGAATTCGGTGTTCTTTTAAAAAATAATTGTTTCCTCATTAAGATGATATAAAATTAGATTGCAGTACAGATTGAATATTGGAATGTTTAATTAGTTTTTTCTTTGTTTTTTTTTGCCAGTTTAGAAGTAAATTTAATAAAGATTAGAAGAAATCCCTTCCATTTCTTATCACTTAGTATATTAATTAGCACTAAAATAAGGAAATTAATTTGCTCTTATTATTTGCATACTTAATGGCTTAGTTTTGAGCACTAATTCATAAATTTCTTTAGTTATATGGAGCATATTAGAAGAATTTTCTTAAAATAATTCCCTCAGAATTATAAAATTATTTCATCTTTACAATTGCATTTATAAAAAAGCATTGTTTTTGAACCTCTAGTTCGAGATATTGTAGCATGATAATGTGTTTGAATCAATTTGTTTCTGTTTATTTATCGTGATTATAATATTGCACAACAGCAATAATGGTTTTCATTAAGTCACTCTTGCAGTCTTTTGCAGTAGTAAATTTAATAAATCTTCTTTCCAATTAAGAATTATTTCCTCCTGAAAATAATACATCTGTTTAATATGCAATTATAATTTCATTTGTTTAATTATATTTACGAATTTTTATTCCTTTTTTTAATTTGCGACTTTTTATCAAAAAAAAAATACCAAAGGGTTGAACAACGTATTTCATTTGTCAAAAAAAATTATAATTTCTTAGAAAGTAATTTCATAATTAACATTCATTAATTAAAAAAGTCAAAATTATAAATTGATTTTAAAAATATTAGATGTTCTTCAATACTCAAATAAAAAGAAAAAAATTGTTACACTAAAAAAAAATAATCCTGACTCTTGTTTGCTTCACCTAAATTTCTGGGATTGGAACGCGAAAAACGACTTATTTTTCTGTTAAGAGGGTGGGATGAAAAGTTTTCGGCCTGACCTAGGGATAGCGGTCGAGGGATTATTTTAACTAAAGTACGTCAAAGAACTATCTTTGTTTGACAGCTCTTTCGTATTTTAAAAGATTTGATTGTTTTTATATCGTGCTTTTTTAAAACGGTCTTCTTTTGTTTTTAGCCGATTATGAATAACACTGAAGTGCCAGTTCTGATAAAATGTATTTAAAATCCTTGAATCTCGCTCCATTGAAAATGACGGGGTGAAATTTCTACCTCTATTTCTCGCGGCCGTGATATTTCCGGACTGGCGTATTCAAAAGTAATGCGCCAAAAATATTAAAACAATCTATTTCTTATGCCCATAATCATGTTTATTACTCAATATATACACCAGATAGCTGCCCTAGACAATTTGCAATGTTTTTAGAGATAGATAATTTATTTTAAACTATACACTCAGTTTTATATAATTTTCTTTAATAAAAAATAAGCACTTTTATGACCATTTTCTGCAAAATTATGCGACCATTAAGGGGTTATAAAATGCTTATTTTCAGCGGTTATTGAAATCTAGCTTGGTGTTACATTGAGTGAATCTGCTCCTTTATTTACAATTGCTAAAACGTGGGTTTCAGACTTTAAATTTGGTTTTTCAAGCTCTCTGGATAAAGAGCGTTCTTGAAGAAGAAATCAGACAATGCAGATGAAATCGTTAGAAAAGCTCATAAAAACATGAGGGACCTAAAAATGTTAACAAGCAGCTACATTTGAAAAGTAGAAATTATGGATGGGAATATTGTTACCTAGTGTGGAGATAGGTGGCCTAGCTGTCTTAGATCAGTCATTCGAAAAGATAGTGTCCTGAGATCTGAGACCTGAAACAGCGAAAATAATAAAAAAGGCATTTAGAAAAGTTGTCTCATATAGGGATGAGAGTCGTGATATGATTTCTCTGGGTCAAGAATGTGTCCAAATCAAGCATTCACAGACAAATTGTTGAAGTGTACTTGGTGAAGCAATGAGTAGACAACAAATGGTGAAATGGTGTCGTTCTTTTGAAGCGACCAGAGAGATTGCTGGTTAAATTTAGGCGGGAGGTCTAGAGTCAACCCATACAGTCCCAATTTTGCTCCCATTTTGTTTCCTTTTCCTGGCATTGAAGAAATACATATCGAAACAAGGCTCATATCGGATGATGATGTTCAAAATGGTACCAAGAATTTCCTCAATAGCCAAGGACCTGATTATTACCAATACGGGATCAACAAATAGGTCCAGTGATGTGATAAATTGCTAAATAGGTTTGGTGATTATATAGATAAGGGACTATCACATATTTCTCTTGATTAACGTTTATATCTTGTGTCCATTGATAATAAAACAGTTTAACTTTGCTTTGTAAACTTTTTTAAGAATCAACCCACTTATTATAAATGATTATCGATTGAAAAGGGCAGAGGTTGCTGAGTCTATAAGTAGACCCAAAAAGCTAACATTTTAATGGATATTTTGGATGCGATAAAATCGTCAGCAAGATGAGTGCAGCATTTGCTGACATCGAATCAAAAACTGCAGCATATGACGATATTGGAGCTGTATAGCTTAAACCCAAATGGTTTTTTGCAGTGATTCTGTATTATGGAGGAGACATGGATCCATCACTATATTCCAGAGACTAAACAACAGTCAAAACAGTAAAGAACAAAGGACTAACCAGCATCAAAAAAAAAGGAAAAAATGCACCATTTGCTCGAAAGGTTATGACAATAATTTTTGAGGACATAAAGAGATTTTTGTTATTGGATTATTTAAAAAAAGACAGAACCATAAATGCTGAATATTACGCTAATAATTTGGATAAATTGCATTCCAGAATGAAAAAAAAAACTAGGTTTAGTCAAGAAGAAAGTCTTGTTTCACCAGAACAATGTCCCCGTCTACAAGATTATCATTGTGATGGAAAAATTTCATAAACTGAAGTTTAAATTTCTTCCTCGTTTACCTTATTCGCCTAACATGGTCTTCTCGCACTACAACCTCTTCCCCAAAATAAAAAAAATTCTGGATTAAAGAAAATTCTGTTCTATATCGAAGTCATCTCAGCAGCGAATGCCTATTTTGAGGCCGTAGAATAAAACTCTTACAGAGATGTTATCCAAGCATTTCCGCTCATCTGAAGCAAGTGCATGTTTTTGGAAGACTAAGTTGAAAAATAAAACACGTACCAAGCTAAGAGTTTCTTAATTTATGATCTCCTGTGAGTTGGCTCATTTTGATGTTTAGCAAATAAAATTAAATACTCTCAAAAATGAATTTCACAATAAAATTTGATATATATGCATAAAACGACCTGCTGAATCAAATTATCAAGATGTCATGATTTTTAATGGAAAAATTACGAGATACGAGTTAATTAACTATTTTAATTGATCAGTTATTTTGTATCAGCGAACCTGTTTCTTTCAGCCATTTTCACTGACACTAGTTTATAAAGATTTTATAGTAATTTTTTCTTATTTATTTGTTGACTGCACTGCATTTGCAGTTCTTTAAGAAATTATGTTTTCAAGCAATTGAAAAAAAGGTATCCGAATTCCATATATGGTCATCTGATGCTTGTGTTTGTTTTAAAAGGCAAATATTAATTATCTATCAGTGATTAATTTCTGAAAATGGAAGAAAAGTCGTTAAGATTCACTCTAGATTCAGAAAATAACATCAAATCTTTGCCAAGACTCGATTATGTATAACTGCTGTTTGCCAGCGGCATGCAGTTAATATATATCTTTTTTTCCTATTATGAAGAGCATAGCTCCCTATATCTGAAAATGAATTTTTGAGCTGTTGTCGTACTCAAAACCTTAATCATGATTGACAATATTACTTTAAGAAAGAGGAATAACACCTCTGTAATATAAAATTTAGAGGAGAAAACTCATGTTGTTCCCCTAAAAAGCTAGTTTACATTTATTATAATATTGTTACGCATCTGTAATTCTCTTTCTCCGCTTCAATATTGTCATCGTAAGAAAGACTAATTTACAGTCATTTGTATTAAATGATGCCCAGGTGTCACATTAAAGAGGTCAGAGTTTGGAGCCAAAATGGGTGACCAGTTGCAGACTTCGAAATAAATTTGGTGACTTTGGCCGAAAAAAATGAATAATACCTGAAACATCAAGAATTTTTCCTATCTTTTTATTAGGAGCCGAGATACATCCAGAAAGCTCTGATTGATCCAGAAAGTTTTAGCCCCGACTCCCGCTGCTATAGAAGGTCGGCAAATTGAAGCCGCAGTAGAGTGTGGTCGATCAGTAGACCTGAACTGAAAAATTTTGAATTGTTCTTCAATAGGAGTCTTGAACGGTGAAGTCTTCGGTGGAGAGAATACCGAAGCAACGAGGAGTGTTGAATTGTTGTGTGTCACATTTTGTTGAAGCCAGTATCGTTGTCGGAAACGGAACAGTCCTGAACTGATAAGTAGTCATGTTGTGTGAAGTAGTAAGACGGCAACGAAAGTAAAAAGATACAGAGGAGTAGTTTCAGCCGTTTGGAGAAACCTGCCTGAGCGTAGATAGAATCCCAGAAAATCCACTCTTCTGCTGAATCCTGTCTAGCAACTCAGTGAGCTATAGAAGTTGTCACTACTGAATTTCTGCCTGTGGATTACTATGCTGTTGTGGGCTACTATATGTTGTATAGTGCTGCAGTGGGCTGTATGTTCGTCTCGGCTGTATATAGTTATCTTCTGTAAATACTTGTCGTATTTGTTCTATCCTTTCATCCTGCAAATAAACGTCGTCTGTGTTGTGTCTTCTACTAAAGGACTGATCATTGCTGATAATCTCCTACAGCATGTACACCCAGTAAACGAACCCTGACAGATTAGGATAAGGAGGAAAATCCATAACAATACTCTATATTTGTATGGGAAGAATTTTACAATGGTCTCATAAGGCAGTACTCCTGTGTATCAATGCTTCTTTCTTTCTAATCTAAGAAAATAGAAGAAAAACTGAATGAAGAGTCTATTCTTATAAAACCAGATCCCATTCTCATTCGTCGGTATGTGACTTTATTATTTATTTATTTATTCTTAGTATCTTTATTACTATTATTATTTCCTGAATTTTAATATCAGTTCAACTATTGGCTTTACTTCCATAAGAATGGCTCGTGTCTCGTCCTTTAAAATGAAGTTTAAAACCAATTTCCTTTCAAATATGAAAGATTTATTTCTCAACTGAAATGGGTCGATGTTCCTTAAAAGATTAGGAGACAGTGATGGCCTGGTAGGTCTCGTCTTCAAGAGCGTAGAGCTTCAGGTGCGAGCCCTGATTCCACCGAAGAATCGCAATGTAAGTGGGTTTGGTGCATGCTGAATCCTGTGGGAATAAACGTCTTCCCTCTAGTGTGAAAAAGTCGATAGCTCAGATATCATTCTCGTCATTTGACCGCGGTTTAAAATTACGAGGCCTGTCCTGAAATATCTCGAGTATTGTTTTCAAACGGGACGTTAGCATTACTTCATTTTTATTTGAATAAGCACATTTTTTTTTATGTTTACAGTTCTAGAAAATATGAAACAATTCTGCTCTTTATTCATTAAATTTCTTTAATATCAATATAATGAGCAAAATGTTAGCTGAACTATTTAAAATTTGCATAAAGTTTGAATTACATATCAAATTTATTTAAAATGCAATAATATACATTCTTAATTCTAATACTCGGAATTCTTCGTTTCATTTTGTTGCAATTATATCAGAAAAGGATTGGGTTCCTCATAATGCACAGTTCGTGAAAATTAAAAGATTAACTTTTTTTAAAATCTGTTTCTTGTTACGTACAGTGCGTTGAATGACGCTCTGAATTTTGCTGATTTATCACCTTAGCCATACAATCTTAACCATACTTAGTCAAAAATCAATAACACCACATTTTCCGTTTGAAATCCCGCGTGTTAAAAGTAAAATTAAACAAAGATTCCGATATGAATTTCTATTAATATTTCTAATAAATGTGCATGTGATTAGAAACTAATATTTCGACTTTTGTCTATCCTGCTTTCTACGAAATATGGAAAAGATGGAGATAGCTTTTTTTTGTAAGATATCAAATCGAAATATTTGATATCAATGATCTGTTGTTTCACGTTTTCAGTGACAATTATCTTCTAATGTATCTTCGATATTAGATTGATTTTTAAAAATTACGTTGCTGCTTTCACAATGGAATGTGTCTGACTGCCTCATTTAATCAGCTGTTCTTTCTTAGTTGAGATATAATAGATCCCGCAACCAGACTTCATCTGAACTAATGCTTGTAAAGAGAGACTAATTTTGCAACTGTCTTCTCAAAAAATGTACTTGCTATACATTGTCCTTGCATTTCTCCTCATCTTAATCTTATGGAAGTACATCAAACTCAACATTTGGAGTAACAAATGCAGTCAACTCATGCCCGGAACCCATCCGGGATTCTGGAACCCACTGGGGAATGTAAATTTTTTATTATTGAAATACATGATGCGTCCTAACAGACAAACTCTTCATGTTAGTAAGTACAGGAATTTAGAATATCCTAAGTTTTTTTTTTTTTGAATTATTCCCAGTTTAGATACATTAATTAATATCCAATGTACTAGTTGATACTCGGTGCGTTGCTGCCACCGAAAAAATAATATTAAATGCAATCAATGAATAATTTGGCAATGTTTTGTCGAAATAGGATGAACGGTATGACAGTATATAAAATACGAATTAACAAATTTTCATTTTTATATATTAAATTTGTGTATTCTTTTAGAATTGCAAAGCTTGGTGTTCTTTCAGAATGGAAATGAAAGAAACTATTTATTGTATATATCATTTAATATTCGTTCAGAATTCTCAGAGTTAATTTTAGAAAATGTGATTAAAACATCTTGTTTTAAAATTGATTAAACATAGAAAATATATCTATACCATAAAATCATAAATATATTTGTAAAGATAATGTTTGGAAATTAAGATGGTGCAAAATTATTTGTGCTACAATATTTTTTCTGAAGTTACTGCAAAAAACATTAAAATTTTATTAAAATTTAAAACCTCCTGAGTTGGTCTCCCTAAAACTTTCTTACCTCCTAGAGTCGTTGCCTCTGAGAATGACTTTCCTTACATTTACATACTATAGCTACAAAATATTAACCTCTAACTTAGATTTAGCATTTCTACATTATTTAGTGTTTCCTCGGCTTAATATTTCGTGATTAAACCTTATTAAATAGATGCGACTGAGATTCGAATTTTTTAAAATTTAATTTTAGCTAATTGTAATATCCCTGTAACCATCTTGTAGGTGTAAATAATATGCTGACCAAGTTCCATCGCAATTGGATGAATAGTTTAGGAAGACATAAACGACATGCAGACAAGCATTCATTTTTATTTATATAGATTATCCTCGGTGATAGAATTTATAAGAATATATGGACTTTGAATAATAATATCCATGCTTTTCACATAACCAATTGCAGGCTGGGTGCTTACGAGCCGAGCAGACAAGAAATTTATTTGCTTTTGCTGATGACAAAAAAACTAAAATATATTGCCTATCCTACAACTTTTGAATAATAAAGTAAAAAAAAGGGAAATATTATTTAGATTTCTCCTTTTGATATCTTTCAATTTCAATGAATGTATTCATTTCCGATCCAAAAATAAATATTATCAATCCTAACTATAATTAATTCCTAACTATACAAGACAGTTATTTTAAATTTCAAACGATATTTCCAAGTTTTTTTTCTTCTGCGGCAGCAACGCGCTTGGTACCAGCCAGTAATACATAATCCATAAAAGTGAAATTCAAGATAAATTTTCTCAAGCATGTTTTATGTTTTTCACTCTAATAGACTAAAATAGATAAATTTTAGTTATCTTAACATTGAAGTCTATTCCAAAATTGCTCTAATTTTGAGATGGATCTCGTAATTTTGAGCAGTGATCAGATGATGAGGACGACACATGAGCTATCAAGGACATCAAGTTGAGCCATCTACCACATAACAGGGAGGACACATGGCTCCGACGGATTTTGCGTGCACCGGTTTCCTTTACATTAGTGTTCTTCGGTGGAGTTTGTTTAGTTATATTAACGTCCTGTTGTAAAGCAACACTAGGGCTATTTTGGGACGGACCTCGTATTGACAAACAGATGATGAGGGTGACACCTGAACTTGCACCCCCTTCACCACACCACACCAGTGGGAGGACGATTGGCCCGACAGATTTAACGAGCAAGAGACCCCCTCACACGATGGTTCTTTGGTTGAATCGAGTCTCGAACCTCAAGAACTCCGGTTCTGAAGCTGAGACCTTACCACCAGGCCACTGCGGACCGGGTCAATGGTGGAATCACGTGTCAATCAAGAAGTCATCCGGTTCTGAAGTAAAGACTTCATCATCAGATCAACGTGGAGACACAATAAATCTAACAAATTTCTAAGAGTGAAAATGAAAAGAAAAAACCCACACACACACCTTTTTTCTCAGCTGCATCAGCAAAAAAAAATGCTAATGAAATATTTAAAATACACCAATAAATGTAGGAAAAAAACCCGAATGCAACGAGAAAACTGCAATATGAAAATCAAATATCAAACATGGAATGCATATGATTGTGTTTTTAAAAATCCGAATTTTGATTTTTTTTTTAAACAGATTTTTTCAAGCTATTGACATATTGCTACAAGCGTTTCAAAAATGAGCAGATGTTTTGCATGTGGATTTCTTACGTGCCGTTCGTGAGGATTATCAAAGCGGACGCTGCAAAAGTAAGTCCGATTTTAGGGAATATTTATTCTGCAATGTTACAAGTAAAATTTGATAAAACAAAAATGAATTTAAAAAAATTGAATAAAATGGGAACTAAAAGAATTAAATTAATTAAATAAATAAATATTGAAAGGAATTAAATTAGTTAAATAAAATAAAAATTAAAAATAATTAAATTAAATAAATAAAATGAAAATTAAAAATAATTAAATTAATTAAATAAAATGAAAATTAAAAAATTAAATTAAAAAATTTTAATTTTAATTTAAAATTTAAAAAATCTAATAAAATTATAATAAAAAAATTTTAAAATTAAAATAAGAAATAAAAAATTGTCACAAAACAATTTTCATAAGGAAAATCTGAACATTCGCCATTAAATAAATTAAGAAAATTAAACCTTTATAGATTTTAATTTGAATTTTTATAAAAGGATATTAGTAAAATAAAAGTTCATTTTAAGTGAATTCAATAATTAAAAATTGTTTTTATTATTTTTTAAATATCAAGTGTTTAGCTATATTAACGCCCCGCTTTATATCAACACTACGCCTACTTTGAGCATCATCTCATAATTTTGACAAGCGGTCAGATGACTAGAGAGACATCTTAGTTGCACGCCACTCTTCAAACTTCCACATCATACCAGAGGAAAGACGTTTGGTTCCGACTGATTTAATGTGAACCTTCAAATATTAAGGAACTAGAGAAATAAAGCCCTTTGAGATATTCAGCTATCGCTTTTTTAAAAAATTTCATTTAAAGAGTTGTGACTTACAGTGTAGGAAGCCTTAGTATAGTTATAAGAAGTTATGATAAAGCAAGAAAACAATGAACTAGTGATGGTTGGTAGTTATTTCATTTAACCTTTTGTATAAAGAAAAACAGGAATTATATACATATTGCGAGAATGTAATAACAAAAACTGTAATAAGTATAAAACTTGAAATTTAGAGCAGTCATTTTCAAATTTATTTTATTAGTGCATTATAATGTGCGTAAAAAAGTCTTATTCTGCCCCTTATTATTACTTTTTATTAAATGAAAACAAAAAGCAATCATAAAGGGTAGAATTATGTATTGCATACAAAATATGTATTTTTTTCCATGAGAACAAAAAATAAAGATATAACTCATGAAAAAATATTTTATCTACACTGACCAGTGAATTTAATTTCTAGGAATTGATTAAAGGACTAAAACACATTGATAAAAGCTGGGTTTACGACTTTTTTGGACCCTTCTTCGGTGAAGGGCTCTTAACCAGGTAAGTTCTCATTTTTTTCCCCCAACTTTTATTTGATAACAAGATAGGATATTGTTCAAAACATTTTGAACTCAAGGAAATTTTTAGTATAAATTATATATATTTTTATGTCTTCATAAGATAAGTAATTCTAACCCATTTAAAGATTTCGGATTCATTTTTATGTAATAGCTAGCCACTTTTGATGTTCATCTAATTTGTAAAAATATATTGTTAGGAACTTGTAATTTTACTTACTTGTATATATAGAATCATCACAAGAAAGAATGATTTACAATATTGAACGATACCCGAGCATTGCAAATTTAGTCGACCATTTTGGTGATAACCATTTGGTAACCATACAAACCATATAACCATACTAAGATGTGGGAATAGTAAAAATCATTCATGGGGAATTTTGAACTTAATTTAATGATTAAATTGTAGGTTTACAACTGATTATTTTATAAATAATTCACACAAGTTGAGAAATAAGATGATTTATTTTGTAATTAAAGTTATATCTTTGAGATAGCTTTCTTATGCTTGACATATAGGTTCATTTGCTGTTTCTGAACTACAACCATGAACATATTACTATCTCTGATCTTTCTTTTCAAATATATTTATTCACGGTAATAAGATATAGTATTAATGCATGTTTTTTTGGCGAAAAATGGAAAGCGAGGCGGAAATTGCTAACGCCTTGTTTCCACAGCGACATCATGAAAGATTTCCAGTTCGTTTTCAATGAAAACTGTCAGAAGCTGGCAGACGCTTTTCAAGCCGAAACGGAGAAAGATTTCACAGTAATCGATAATTTTATAAAGCTTCCCTCTCTAGATATGATGTGTGGTGAGTAAAAATTCATCGGATAATTACCAAAAAATAAAGATTCGGTAATTACTACAATCTAATTGTTTGCCTTATTTTTCATAAAGCTTTCCTTTTTAGATATGATGTACACTGAGTAAAAATTCATCGGATCAATACCAAAAAATTAAGATTTAGCAATGACCAAAATCTAATGATTTGCTTTATTTAACGTTATTTAAAATTTTAATTTATTGCAAAATTCTTGAAATTTAATTTAATTCAGGAATCAAAGAAACCCAAGCGTATAGCAGTATATAATTAGCTAGTACTAAAATTTGCTCATTTTTGAAATAATTAAGGAAAAGAAATAACAGTTATGAAAGGGCCTAGAAAAATAAAAGGGCAATTAGAAAGTGGCAGAAAGAATGAAAGGAAATATGTTTTTTATCATTATCGTAATGTTCCTTTTTTACAATGATTTTTCTTATTTTTTTATTCAAATGTGTAAAAATATAAGTAATAAAAAAAACTCTATATTCAATTTTCTTAGGCTGCTTTATTTTTCACATATTATATTAATTAAAAGGCAATTTCAAGAGGAATCCTCTGGCTTCAGAAAATGAATTTTTTAATTATGTTCAAGGTACGTAGGCTTAAGGGTAGCTATGTTTTATTAAAATTTCATTTTGAAGAAGCCGAAGAGCTATTTTAAGAGCGATCTCGTAATCTTCAACTGCTGCCAAATGTCAAAAATAATACATCAAATGTCTCATCCAAACTTTCGCCCATTAACAATGAGAATGATTATGCATGATTAAATAAATATCTTATATTCATTCTTATGATTTTCTTCGTCACTCATATTCAAAATAGATGCAAATTGATATTTTAAAATAAATATTTATGGTAACTTAAATGATATAAATATTGTCTCGAATCTGTGACATTGTTTCCCTGCAATGTCTTGTCTCCTAGTAAAAAAGATTTTACAAACAGTTGTTTGAATAGTTGCTAGTTCATTAACCCAGGGACCTGGAGGTAAAAATAATACCTGAATAATTTTCAATATCTGTATTAAGTGTCGAGATTCGTAGTTTTTTCTAGAAAATTCAATTGTCTACCACAGGAATTGTAAAAAAGGGGCCGTTTTCTTGAATTCTTTTTTTAAATCAACAGTATGTTAAATGCTGAACAATCTTTCAAAGATGTCTTCTGTGCCAAATAATTTGCTTACAGTAATAGTCGAAGCTTTCATATGAATAATAGTTTTATTCTTTGTTTATTGTTATAGATTTCTATCGTAAATTCGTGTTGAAAATTAATACTACATACTGAATTTACTTAAGAATAATTTTTGGTTCTTTTGTATTTTAGAAACCATTTTCGGAGTAAAAGTAAATGCACTGGAGAATAAGAACTCTCAATACGCCAAAGCAGGAATAAATTAAGTGACATAATGCATATTGAAGCTTATTTATATATTTACATTTATCTATTTTTTATATGCATATATATACATTTCTTGTTTAATAAAAGTGCTCGTTAATGAAATAATTCTATTATATCCATCTACACGTTTACAAAATCTCACATTTCTGTCTACAAAATTTCTATAAATATGGTTATTTTACATTTTGAGCAATTAGAAAAACTGTTTATAAATATTTGTTTAGTACATCACCAAAAACTCAGAGAAATTTACTAATGACCCATAACTTTGTGCATTTTGATTAATCGACATTTACGGGCTCGGCTTTATAAAGAGAGGAAGCAAAACTTGATTAACTGAATATTTCATACATCCCAGAAAAGTTCTGGAATCCGAGCAAGGAAATAGCATTCTGTGAAACCGTAAATCGTAAATAATTATTGCTCTTTCAATAAAGCAATGTAATTAAAGTTAGATTTATCTTTTACAATCGTGTCATGAATATAGACGACGAAAAAACAAGAAAACCATTGAAGACAAACTGTCTTAATTTATTTATATTCGTGAGCATAAACTAAACATCAGCCGATTTTGAGATACATCTTGCATTAATTCGAAGTTTGTGATAAACTATCATCAACAAGACCATGTAATTGCCCATCTTCTGATACCGACAGCCATAGTGAGCGAATGATTTTGCTTACTGATCCAAGCTTTAAATAATTTCGTGAGTAGAATATTAAGCACGATATAATTTTTAATTATCATTTGATAAATAGAATTATCTGCAAAATTGGTTCGAGATTAGAGACAAATTAACATCAATTGTGCAATTCATGATAACCGACGATTGTTTTATCGGATTATTTTGTTTACGGATGACAGAGTAATTTGATTTCGTGAACAGAATATTAAGCACAAGACGATTTTCAAATAAAATCGTCAACAGAATTAATTTGAAGTTAATGATATGTTGACATAAGCCCTACTATGTAATCAGCTCATGATTATTGACAGCCAACTTGTTCAGATAATTTCCCCTTTGGATAAAGCCATAAAATGATTAATCAAGCTTTCTTCTGTATTGTGCTAAATTTCTTTTCTTCCTGTTTTTATTTACCATAAAGGACAACTATTTACAATGAGAATAAATATTTTGGATCAATTTGTATTTTATTGTCTATGGGGAAGAGGCTTAACGGAAAATCTTTCAAATTAAGTAATTCAAAAATTTTTTTAAAAGTGAAACTCTATTTTACAATATTAATTATATTTTCAATAATACTAACACTTAAACCTCTTATTTAAAGGCTCGGAGAAATATTCATGGGTAGAATTTACAACTTCTGGATGCGGCCTGAGTTCATTTACGAAAAAACGAAATACTACAAAGATCAGGAGTATCATCTAAAAATAATGCAAGATTTCACATCAGTAAGTTTGTGTTAGGGATTATAAAATTCTTACATATTGTCTACTTTATGCATACATTTTCCCCAAAAGCTTAATAAATAGGTATTTCAGATAAATAACACATTTTTAACAGTTTGTTCATTTAATTTTGACTGCTAATTAGTCATTTTTTTTTCTTTCCAAAGGAAATGTGTAGAATTCTAATCCTCAAAGCGCAGAACCGTAATATTTTGTTTTTTATGTTCAGTTCAAAAATAATTCCTAGTTACTTTTATTTTTTAATTTCCACAGTAAAAATTATTATCATGACTATTATGGAATATAAAATAATCTCTATTAAAAATAAAAGAGTAAGTGTAAGAGTGTATATAGACTTCCAGGCCTGGAGCTGTGAAACTTTGTATAGATATACTTTACAGGTTAATTTACTAAGAATAAATTCATTATAATCTTTGTAGGAACTTTTTTTTATGAAATTTCAATTATTGAAAAACCAAACAAAGGTTGAGTGATTGGAAAATGCAGAAATAGAAGCTGGTATATTTAACGACATTGATAAAATATCTGGTAGCTGCCAGAACTTGGTTTTATTTCGCAAACCCACAAAATGTGGGAGTTTTTCAGCCACTTGATGACACATGCACCAATATCTATCGAAATTTCATAATGCGATAGTTTCGTTTCATGAAAACAGTAATATTTATTGGATATTTTTAAAATCTTATCGTGCAATACTTTTTAATAATCATAATCATTAATTAATCATTTTAAGAACACTTGAAATTTCTTTATCAAGTCGTTATTTTAATTATCATGAGATTACTTAAAATCGCTGGAAATTTTTAACTATACATAGTCAAAAGTTTTTAGTTTGAACATATATATATGGATTTGTTTTTTGAATTCACTTACCAGTCATATGCATTTTTAATAATAACAAGTATGCTTTATAAACACAATGCTACTTCTTTTTAAGTAGGCTGATGCAATGATTACAATGCTTTAAATTTAATAATTTTAAATATTTTAATGAATTTAAACTTAATATAAATCTTTAATGATAAGAAGCTTAATTCTTATTTGTTATTTGAAAGACATTGTAAACGTCTTGAAACTAATATTAATTCACTTAAATGGTAAGCGAAACGAAAATTACATACATTTAAAGAAAACCATGAAAATGAAAATAGAACAATTAACAGTCCGGCGAGAAAAAAATTTTATACTTTAGTTCTGATTATTTAATTACTATTTACTATTCACTTAGGAGTTTTAATATTTACTATATTATAGTTTTTCTATTTTTTTCATCGAATTATAGAATGAAAGTAATTCTACTATATTTTGTTTTTCTAGACTTGATTAACATTTGTCTGCGAGAATTGCATACAATGTGCAGGTATAAATGCATAAAAATTTTACTTATGATATATCGATGATTAAATTCATCTTTAAGTACAATGACATCTATTTTTAATTTAGAAAAAAGGAGAAATGTTTTAACTTATTGATGCTGGTTGAAAGGCAAATGAAGGTAAATTAGCATCAAAACAGGAACAAAATATTTTCGATAATAGGAAATGTCTTAGAGAAAAAGAGAGCATATTAAAAAAGGACAAAAATAATACAAAACTGAAGATTGCATTCCAAATATTTTCTTTAAAGTACAATTTTAATCATAGATTAAAAAATCAATTTATATACTTTAATAAAATTGATTTTTGGGCTTTAATAAGAGGCTTTGCATAACTGCATTATATTACAAATTGTATATATTAAATACTGAAAATGATTCATTTCCATAAAAAATAGGAAAGGCTATACAAATAGGAGAAAATAAAATTCCACTAAAGTCTTGTGCTTGAACTCCTTAGGTAGTTAAAGAGAAGAAAGCTCGTTATATAAAAGAAGGAGGCGAGGGGGAACAAAAAAGGCGCAAGACACTGATTGACATGTTGCTGGAACGCCATTTCAAATTTCAAGATATGAATGAAGACGGCATTAGAGAAGAAGTTAATACATTCATCATGGAGGTAATGTTAAGATTTAAATTTTTTAATGATCTCTCTTATACTTAAAATATTTAAATTCAAAAAGAATATTGTTACAAAAAGTGAGAAATTCGAATTGTTGCTCAACATTATATAATGTAGTAATCTTTAAAGCTTGCTTCATCCTTTTTTTTGATTGATTGTATCAACTATCATTCAGCGCGTCAACTATCATTCAACATAATGTTCACCATCATTCATTATCATTCTGCGCGTTCAAATTTTACGCTACACACTAAATAGAAATAAAAAAAAGTCAAAAAATATTAGTATGTCTGTTTTCAAATAAGGTTTTTCGAACTTGATAAATGAGTCTAATACAGGATGGCCGTAAATAACTTTTCCCGTTTAGTCTCATCTATAGCGAATCTAAAATGAATAACGAAATGAAACCACATTTCATATACAGATTGTTGAAGATATGGAAATATGAATTCTATATTAAAAAATGCACTCACAGTTACCGATAGCGGAAATGAGAATGCACTATGGGAATACAATTATGAATGAGTTTATGAAACTCACAGAAAATAATCTTTTATTCATTTACATTAGAATACCTTGGATATCTTGCTACATTTCCAATATGCTGACCTTTCCTGTGTGCAACATATTGATAACTGCGTTTTTGACACTCTCTACTGTTGTTATAAACCGTCAGCTTCGATGTTCATAACAGCCCGTCGTATATTTTGTATCAAGACAGACAGTTTTGGAACGTCACCAACATACACTAGGGATTTCAAGCACCGACCCCCCCCCCCCACAGCCAAAGGTCAGTCATGGGGCAGTCTTTTTGTCTGAAAATATTGTCCGATAACTCTCTCGGTAACGAAATACTGTCGTAAAAGGTTCTGTACTGAATACTTGCATTGCATTGTGCAGGCATTGTCTATCTTGCAATTGTGATATATCAAAAGCTTGCAACATTTGCTCATATTTTAATGGTGCATGTAATAGGATCTATTTGAATAAGATTATCTAAATAAATGCCATCCAGTTAGGAAATCGGCTGTGAATATACACCACAATGTCACCTTTGTGGAATGCAATGGCATTTCTTGTATCACTATGAGGCATTCATGTGACTAAAAACTGCAATTTTGAATATTGTCGGATCCATTCAATTTAAAAGGAACCTCATCCTCCCAGAAACATTTTCAAAACCAATCAGTGTCCACTTTCATCAGTCAAGAAACAATAAAGCGAAACACTTTAGGTGATCTATGATTAGGAGTGTAACTCTCAAGTAATCTTACCAAGACAAAAATGCAATATTTTGCATGACATTTCCAGTAGTGTACTACATATTGATTGATGAGCAAACTGTTAGTCCCCTTGCTGTCGAACATCGCTATACCAACATCAGTTACTGCATCATTTGGTAGTGATTTTTGTCTTCTGCCTACCTTAAGACACAGCGAAAGAATTTTCTCAATTTTTTAATTATTACCCTCAACTCTACAGCAACGTTATATCTTTAAGCTGGGTCTGAAATTTCTTAGGAGCTGCCAGTGCATTATACCGTCTGCTGTAGTACAGTTTTACCTTCAACAGTCAACAGTCTTCAACAGTCAAGAACGAATCGCACATCAGTAATAGAACGGCTAATAGGTCGTTTGCTCTTTACTTCATTCAAGCAATATATGGTGCTCTTATCCTGCACGTTCTAAGATTTTTACGTAATCCATCTCAATATGTAAATTTCCTTGTTTATACGCGACAGCAGTGCCAATTTGTTTCCTATCGGTAAGTTTCGATATTTGTTCTGAAGCTATATTCTTCACTCCATGACTTCAACAGTCTAGTTATGAAATGTGTATGTGTGTATGTATGTGTGTGTGTGTGTGTTTCAGATGCTGCAGATGCCACCAAACAGGAAAGGTTATTTCATGGGCACCCTATATTCGATATCTTATCTCAGTTTCTATTGTAGATTTTATTTTATTTAGAACATGCTAAAATATTTTATTTATTCCACAAAACAAGTACTTGTCAGAGTCTCTTTTTTATATACAGATACAATAAAATTGGTTTTTTTAAAGCATCAGAAAAAGAAACTCATAGTGTTGCTGAAATGCAATTTATGAGGAATAACAATGCCATTCGCATATATGTCATAGATGCGTGCGATTATCATCTATTGTGGAAAAAAAAAACAGAAAATACAAATTTGTGGTATTTTTATAATAAATAGTAACAGCTTATTTTTTATTAGGGACACGACACCATTGCCATCTCTATCATCTGGACTCTGTATCTCATTGGGCTTCACCCAGAAATCCAAGCCAAGCTACACGAGGAACTGGACAGGACATTTGGAAGTGACCGGGAAGGCGCTGTAACGATGGATGATCTTAACAAATTGAATTACATGGAATGCGTCTTAAAAGTAATAATGGAACGCAATGCACTGCAATAACTAAGATATTGACATATAAAGACTATTGTAATTATAAAATACTAAATATTATATTTTTAGTCCATGTACATCTAGTATTATCAAGTATATTTAAGCATTGGTGACTGACCTTGAGCCGATATAAATACAAATTATCGAAATTAAAAAATCATGATATTTTTGTTCTGTACTCCAGTTTGATCGGTTCTTTGGCGTTTTATGGTATAGGAGCCATGTTTTGCCATACTGCGCCAAGCAAATGGTAAAATGACTAACTATAAAAACACACATATTAAGATTTTAAAATAGAATAATAATAATATAAATTTAAATTAAACACTGATCCCGAAAAGACTACAAGGAATTGATATAAAATGACAAACATAAATAGAAAGTATAAATCAAACTAAATATTATATATTTTTAATCTATGTACATCTAATATCGATAATTGAATTATTTAAGCATTGACGATTGAGCTTGATCCGATATAAATACAAATTATCAACCCTAAACAATCATGAGATTTTTGTTCTGTACTCTAGGTTGGTTGGTTCTGTAGAGTTTTATGGCACAAGAGCCCTGATTTTCCATATTGAGCAAGGAAAATGTAAAATTACAAACTATGAAAGCACATATTAAGATTGAAAAGCAGAATAATAAGAATATTAATATGAATTGAAATTAAACACTGATCCTAAAAAGCATTACAATGAATTGATATAAAATAGCAAACATGAACAGAAGGTATAAAGTACTAAATACAAGTATAAAAGTCAATGGTTTAAAAAAATGTAAAAAGGTTTAACTGAAATTTCTCACTAACCATGTCCTGTAATTAATGAAGATTACTTAAAAAGCTGTAAAAGAGTAGAATTAAAAGATGGACACTCAGTTAAAATCAGTTTTATCGCAAAATCCTTATGACATACCGGGCAAGTTAGTGTCACCTCCCCAAAAATGACTTGATGGTGAATGAAGCTTGTCCTTGGCGGTGAGTGAAGGCGAGTCGACTTGACATCGACGTCTCCTTCAGGGAAAGTCGGTCTTATACCAATTGTGGATTTTATGGAATTTAACTTATTGTTTATCTGCAAGTCCCATACCTTCTGGCAAATATACTGGGAGTAAATAATGTAAGTGATAGATCCGTACGCATTCTAGGAGTGTCTGCAGAAACTAACGCATGTGATGACAATGTCTTCATGGATTCCCTCTTTATGTCAAAGAATAATTAATGTAACATATCAAAAAATTTTAATTTTATATTTAGGTTTATTAATAAGTATGTTATAAATTTTAGTTCTATAATTTACATTTGTTTCGACGATACAATTTATAAATTCTTACTCAGTCGTCTCCTCATGCAAAGCAGGGTAAAAATATATGTCACAAATTTTATCGGTTTTTTTTTCAGTCTCTTCCCCACATACCTCGAAGGAATGCACTACATGGACGATTCGCTATTATAACTCCAATTATATTTACTTATTATTACCTGAAATATCACTCATTCCCCATCATTTGGACAAATTTTCACAATACGTAACTTGACTGTAATATCTAAAAAGTAACTTTTTAAACATATTTTTTTTCTAAAGTCGTCTTTGGCAGTAAAACTTTAAGAATCAGTAAAATAAAAATCCTCAAAATATATTTAATATTTGTATATTCAAAGTATTTCGGATAGTTAGCTATATTTGAAATGTTCTATGCAAACAGAATATTGGTGGATGAATAAAGAAAATTATTAAAAAAATTACTTTTACTTTTCTAAGTAACTTCTCGCTTTATAAATTTGCTAATGTTTTTCTTATATACACGATGTTTGTGTATCTCATCATTATCAAATTTTAATTCTATAGGAATCCAACAGGATCTACACTGTCGTACCAATTTTCGGAAGGAAGATCTATGAAAACACTGAAATTTGTAAGTAAATCCATTGAAATTTGTAAGTAAGTCCATTGAAATTTCCGTACAAATTTTCAGATTTTTTACAGATTATTATTAGTATTAATTTACAGAAATGTTATATTTTGCTATGAAAAACAATTAGAATCATGATCAATTTTTACACAATTAGTATTTTGTGAAAATTGAGATGTATATTCTAAATTATTTCCTCTAGTAGTGGGGATTAAAATGACAAAATACTTGACATATAATTTTGTTTTTAATAGCTTAATTTGTTACAACATAAATTTTTGTAGTTTCGTAGACATTTTATAAATTTAGGAGAAGTATGTTTTATTTTTAATATAAACAAAAGATTATTCATAAATTCATCACTGAAATTGTTTTGTTTGCTCCCATTATAATTATATTAATGGAATCAATTAACAATTACAAATAGAATTATTCATCAATCCCTTCAGAAAATTTTTTGCAGACAACCAATTATACAATTCTTCAAGGATCTTTTGCATGGAAAAATTATGTTACGTTGCCTTTGTATTATAGTAAAATTTTGCAATACCCATTAGAGCAAGATATTGCATAACTCGAAACCATTGCTTGATATTCTTAATGCCATAGAAGTATGTGACAATATTATATAACATCTTCTGCTAATATGTTAGGAATGTTTTTATAGCAAATTCCATCTTTATCATTATGTAAAGAGTTATTTGGGGATAATAATGTCAAAGTCCACTCTGCAGCAATTGTTCGATATTAGTTGCGAGAATAGGAAATAAAGATCAAACATGTATGTTTCGAACTACATCCCAGAGTTCGACAGAAAAAGCTTGGAAATAGAAACATACATTAGTAATTTCTTATACCATAATTTTAGATGGACTTCAATTTTAATCGATTAATACTTACCAATCTCTGTACTTGATTCAATCCAGAATCATGTAGAGTAATACATAACAATAAACCTTTTCTAATTCTAACTAAAAATATTTATTTAAGTTAATTATTCATCAGAATTTTTAGCACTTCATAATCAACATCATCAATTTCTGACAAAAAATATATGAATTTTTTTATTGAAAATATATTGGCTCCATTCATCTTTCTATTTCTTGTTGAATATAGTATATGCTGTATATCAATAATTAGCAGATTTTTCCATTGTTTTAATCTTACAAATGCTATTCGAAATATAAAATTGGTTTCATTTAGTATTCAATTCATTTTTGTAAAAGAAATATGATTCTAATTACTCTTAAATATATGGTAATAAGATAGTTTAATAAATCTGGATCCTTAACGATATATTTTTAGGTGGTCACACTGTTCCAAAAGGGGCTTCATGCATGGTGTTAAACTATTACCTGCATAGAGACGAAACTATTTTTCCCGATCCTGAAAAGTTTGATCCAGACCGATTTTTGCCGGAAAACGCGGCTAATATTCCCGAATATGGATTCCTTCCTTTCTCCGTTGGACCAAGAAATTGCATTGGTAAGAATTTCTAATTATGATGATGTTTTTCAGTTCTTAAATTATTAGAAATGATTTCTAATTCATCAAATTGCATTGCATTCTATGATGAAACAAAACATATATTTGATCTTAAAGGCATCCCTCTGAACATAAAATCTATGAAAACAAAATTAATGAAATTTATAACTGCATTTCAGCTTAAACTGTATATACTGGTTGCATGAAATTTTAATTTCAAATTGATTATCTCTCTCAGTAAAGAAGTTTCAAAATAAATGACGAATATTATTTTTGGGGAATTTTTACCTCAAGAGCAGCCTAGCCAGTTAAAAGTCAGAACATTTATTTACATTAAACCCTTTTTATATGCCAGGATAGCCTGGTTTGTAGGTTTCATCGGATTCTCATCCCTTTGATTGTGTGTTCGAGCCCCGTCGGCCAAAGACTCTCTTTGGTGACCTACTGTATGGTGGCTGGTACACATTTAATTCTATAGCATCCTCAAAGCCCTCTAAAGTGACTCAATACCACTGGGGGGGGGGGGAGGATACTGTATCAGGAGTGACGGTTTTCTAATTCAGGTCTGAATTACGATGCGTGAATGAAATACATGAAGTCGGTCAAAGGGGTTTGATGCATGAGTAGGTAAGACGTACCCTTGACTCTAGATAGCGCTACTGAAACAAGAGATGCTAAAGCGGAGGTTACATTACCTGTACTCGCCTGCAGACGAGGCATGCTTTCCCCCTTGCGGTTTTCTGAGCTCTTTTGATGTCTGTCAATTCTCCCCACAATTTGTTGGTAAAATGTTCAAACATCAAAGGACCCCAGTAAACCGCAAGAGGGGTCGAAGGGGGAGCACGTGGCTCGTCTGCGGATGGACGCATCGTAGGAACAGCGCTTAAAATTTGGACCGAAATGGTTGCCTTAGTCAATGGGTTTGTCTTCGACAAGTGCATAAACAACAATTCACTTTTTATTGCAGCTGCGTTATTTCATGTCATCCTGCATTATTATTCCGAGATTTTTAGAAAACGTTTTACACATTAAATTGAAGCTATGTAGATGCAAGAAATGAACCAAATTTTTTTGTAGAGATATGCATATATATAAAACGCTTATGTACACTTCCAATCTCGACTTTACTCGGTAACTTCAACACGCAGTTTGATAAGATTTCAAGCAAACGCGTTTGTAAACTTAACGGACAAGATTTTTTTGAATTTGTTTCTAAGAGGGATGCATATAGTTCCTAATTGAGAAGTTATTTGTGTTCATAAAGAACTTTTCTGAGTTTCAGTTTTCGAGTGCGCTTTTTACCTTAAATTTTTAATTTCTCTCATTTTTTTTAAATCTATTTTGGAATGGATTTAATTTGAATATAGCTGTTTTCAAACAATGTTTTTTGTAGCTATCAATTTTTTTAGCTCTGTTTATGTTGTATAATTCCCAAATTTGAAAAATTGTGAGCAAAGAACAATTTTTTAAAAATTTGTTTCTGCGGCGGATGTATGTAGTTCCTAAATGGAAAGTTATTTGTGTTTACAAAGAACTGTTCTAAGGTTCAATTATCGAATGTACTTTTTGTTTTAAAGTTTTTTGTCTTTCATTGTTTTATCATATTTTGGAATAAACTATTTGATTATGTCATTCACTAGACTAAAGTGCTTTAGTAGATGGTGAGCGAGCGAAGCGATCCGAGAAGAACTGCCATAGCAGTTCCTGGTGGTAGGCGAGCATAAGCGAGCAATTTGCGGAGCACCCTAGTGTACATATATATATGCAGAGAGAGTGAGAGAAAATTATTTTCATCATAACACTTAAAATAAGGAAAATTAAGATTCATAAACAGACAGCCTAAGCTTAGAACATTTTCATTCATGCAACTCTGTTTCAATAAAGAATTTGAAATTGTTTCATCGTGCTTTATCACTTATGCATCACCATTTCTTTTCCAGGCAAAGTGTTTGCTATGCTAGAAATGAAGACTATACTCAGCTACATATTAAGGAGATTCGTTCTGAAATCATTGGATGGAACGGAAAAAGTGAAGACTGTTATTCACGTAGTTCTGAATAACTCAATACCCATCCGCATTCGATTCAGAAATAGACCGGTTGAGTGACGACTGACAATGACTCTTAACTTTCCCTCCGCTGTTTCATTAGTTTTGTATTAAATCACTATTATATCACTTTCGAAATTATTCCTAATTAATTTCTTTGCCATAATAAATAGTGTTTGTATTTCACAAATAGAATAAAGCGTTTCATTCCCAATGTGTTTTTCAAATTTCGTAAATAAAAGATTTATTAATATAAATGTGTGTATAAATGATTGAAATGATTTATAAGAAAATTGAAATAACATTAAAAACTTTTATATATTATCATGTAATGCAAAAAGGAAAGCCAAATATTTAACATTAATTAGAAAAAGGTTGTGAAATGTTCAATGGATTCTTATGAAAATATAAATTTCTGAAATTTAATTATATTAACGTCCTGTTTTTAAAGCAACACGAGGACTATTTTGAGACGTCCCTTGTAATTTTGATCCACATTCAAATGACGAATACGACTTATGAGCTAGCACCTCTCTCCAAGCTTCCACATCACTACAGTGAGAGGACGTTTGAAATCAACTTATTTAATGTGCGCTTATACGACGGTTCGATGGGAAATTGGGTCACGAACCTTAAAATCGACGGTCCTCCATTACAGATCTTACCAACTGACCTCCATGGCCCTATGATTTTCTCAAATTTTTTAGTTAAGATTTTGTGACCACATGGCACCAGACAATTCATTCAAAAAAAAGAAAAGAAAACTGGGTGAACAATTAGCATAAATCACTTTGATAAACCCGAACATTGCATAAAAACTATCCTTGTCATAGAAGTGTCGGATAAGTGATGAAAGGCCTAGAAATCGAAAATAAACGAAGCAGAGCAGACATGTTATTTTCTTTACACAATTAACGCAGCTATGATTATCTCAAATTTCTCGGGTAAGATTTTCTGTGCACATGGCATCAGACAATTCACTCGAAAAAAGAAAACTGGGGGAACAATTAGCACAAATCACTTTGATGAAACCGAGGACTGCATAAAAACTATCCATGTCGGAGAAGTGTCAGATGAGTGATAAAGGGCTTAGAAATCGAAGATAAACGAAGCAGAACAGACGTGTTGTTTTCTATATGCAATTAATGCACTTCTAGGAATTAATCTTTTTCCTACAATTTGCTTATGTTTGCACAGGCGTTTGTCGCTAGTACCTCATCCAATGCAAATCGTGCGTGTGCGTGAAGCCTAATGGTGATTGGTTCATTTTCGATGATGGGGAAATTTTTCTTCCTCTGGAAAGGTGCATTTGTTGATTTCATAACTAACAACTGTATCATTCTAATTTTCATGGCAACTTTGTTATTCAGCATCTGGGGTTAGATAAGCTAAATACATAAGTAATAGCTCTTAAATGTGCCAAAAGCCGTACAGATCTAATTAAAGTGTTTAAAGTGTATTTAAGAAAACAAACGAGGGAATTCCTCCCTCTCAACTTTATGAGTTTTACCATTGTTTCTTTGATTTCATCGTAGCTAATTTGTCCCCATTTTATTACTAATGGGTTACGAAATAGCTGTAAGGCTCTGATTAGAGTGGATATACTGCATATATTAAACCATATTCTTCTCAAATATTTTTTTCAATATTTGAGAAGAATATGGTTTATACAGATAATTAATTATACAGATATAGCAAAAAAAATCATAGAAAAAGTTTTCTTGCATTTACTGTCAAAAAATATCCTATTTCCTGTTTAATTTATTTCATGCCGACATGTCCAGAAAGTTTTATTTTATTTCGAAATAATAATTAACTTATTTTTTAATTTGAGCTTCTGTCAATGTGATGACAATACTGGGATAAAACCTAATTATTGGCATGCACGAAAAGTGTGCTCGTGCAAGTTAAGATTCATTTTTATTTTTTGTGAAATAAATGTTGAAAAATATGGGTAACATATTTTTTAAATTTATTAGAAATGGAAGCTTTATGAATAAATAAAAACATTTAGTATCAACAAAAAGGTAATTTTTTAAAAATTTAATTTAATGCAAAAATTATGCTTGGGAGATATTTTCGGAAGTCATAGCAAAAAAGCCGGAATTTTGTTTAGTTTTTAATTAACTAGGATTCGAATTTAAAAAAAAAACAGCTCTAGGTGCACATTTCCGACTTTCAAGGTATACATTTATCAAATATGGTAGTTGTAAATCAAACGATCTAACCCGAACAGCGGCCACACACATATTCAATCTTATCTCACGTAAGTACAGATATAATGTTGAAAATATCACTTGAAAAAAAATCTCTATATTCTAGATATAGTATAGTCACCGGTGTCCTGGTATAGGAGTAGTACATCTTCCACGTAATCTGTGAGGTGATTTGTGTTGTGGAGTCGCGCGAAGGTGGTGATTGAATTCCTCCAAGGATCGAACTAGCAACCTTACGATTTGCAGTCGCGTAACATATCCCCTAGACAAAAGTGATTACTATTGTTTAGTGGTTGTTACTGACTTATTCAGATACCACTGCATCACTCCCCCACCAATGAGCAAGAAGCGATTTTATAGCAAGAAGCGTTATGGCGAGCGTGAAGCGTGTTTCAATAGCGCCGAGCGTTATGATGAGCGAAACGATTATTTCGATACCGCCAAGTGTTATGGCTAGCGAAAAGAGAGTTTTGGTAGCGCCAAGCGTTATGGCGAGCGAAGAGAGTGTCCAAAGGTCCAGGTCACCAATGTGGTGGTTTGTATTGTGGAGTGGCACCAAGGCAGAGATTGAATTTCACCAAGGATTGAACTCGCGACATTACGATTTGTAGTCGCGTAACATATTTCCTGGACAAAAGTGATTACCAATATTTTGTGGCGGTTACTAGCTTATTAAGATACCACTACACCGATTAGAGCATTGCTGTTCTTCTGTATTCTATCTGTGAGTTGTGCGAATGTGTCCCCCCCCCCCCTTTAAAAAGGGGTTGTGCAAGCAAATGTGAGGCATGAAGTAGCTAAGTCGAACTCTTGGTACTAGTTGGCTAGACTGAAAAAACAAAAGACGCCCAATTAGGCTAAAATTGCTGACAGTATCTGTCAACAGGCTTGTAAAGTGCCATAAGTAACAACAACAACAGAGAATAGTCTCTTAGATCAGTGAAAACACTTTAGCATTTCCTTTTAGACTGATATTAATATACAACAAGCAATACATGACTATCATTATCATAATTTAACTAAACACTATATAAGAAACTATAAATATTGCTCATCTAATCAAGCCTTATGAAAATAAACTATCAAACGCATTCTAAGATCACTAAAGTAGTTCAAATAAGTCATTTAAGATCAAATATCGTTTACCAATAGGCTTCTTTCATCTTTCTTTACCAAAACAGCTCCAAAATATTTCGAAGTAATCAAGTTTCGAAATATGCACATTGTTTCATTTGTGGTCAGTTATTTTAAGTGACTATTAATTAAGGAAGAAAATTTAAAGAACATTTGATAATTTGACCAAAAAATAGAAGCATATGTTTTAGGCCTATCCTTATTTTAAAAAAACTACTTTTACAATATTTAATGTGACAAACAAATAGTTTTGAAATCCCCACTAAGATTATATATCTAAAAGCAGTAAAGAAAAATATACTTAAAGATATTTTTAAAAAAATATTTGCTCAAGTAAACGAGAAAATTTTGCATAAATAAACTAGAACTATCGAAAAGCTAGTTTTTAACTAAAATTTAAAGAAGCACTTGTTAGTAACTATTATTAAAAAGTAAATGTTTTATATGTAACTATCATATGGGCGGATTGTGTTTTGGATTTGAGGGTCAGTAAAATGACCACTGCTGGAATTCACGAATTTTAAATGATAGTAGAAATTAATAACAATTCGTTTTCTAAGGTTGTATGTAATCGGAATTGATATCCAAAAGTTTAATGCGAAAAATTGCTCCTTTCACTTTTGAAAACTAAATGGTAATGTATTTCTTTAATTTGGAAATATGGGTATTAAAAAATCTGTGTGCCCAATTATTTTCAGAATGTTTCCTGTATGCAACAGAAAAGCTTATAATAAAAAATTAAATGAATAACAAATTCTGAAAGAATCCTATCTTCTTTTTAATAGAAATTTATAGCAAAGCTATAGTTATTGTCTCTTTAAATTTTGTATCTTTTCAAAAGAATTATAACTGAAATTCTCTAAAAAGATTCAAAAGAGAATTGACAACTTATTGTTTAATTTTAAACATTTTGATTTTTTTTTTTGTTTATTCAGATTGTATGGTAATTTTGTTCCACTTTTCAAAATGAAATTTTCTAATGAAGTACAGAAAAAAAATTATTGAAAACAATTATAATTTTTAAAAACATATTATCGCTTATCAAAGACTAGTACAAATATGGATAACTTGAGCATGAATTATTTTCATTATTTATGCACATTTGTCAAATAAAATCTCTAGAGAAAAATACATTGTATCTATCAAAACTTATGTGCTTTGTCGGAGAAAGTACTGATTATGTGTGACTGGTAGTTCTCTGATAGAAACTCAATAAGTGACAGCTAGCCGAGATATTCGATTTCACAAGGACAAGGTGCACATGCAGGATTAGTTACTCGAGAAAAATTATCGAATCATGGATAATACATGTCATCACATCCATCGTATTAATTGATCTTGATTCTGATCGATTAACATATGTTTTGTTCTTTGCAAATATCTAGAATAACAAAACCTGTGATACGAATGATCATATCAAATTTTACTAGTATCTGATTTTTTGAGAACGTCAATTTTTACGGAAATGAATTCCTAATATATTAATTAATTAATATTACTGATTTATTTTAAGGAAAACTAAATGAAAAAAGCCAGTCCAAAATATAATATTTTCATTCATATGAAGAAGATATTTCTCATTTGTATAGAAATCTCGTTTGTCCCACTTCTTACCAGCAATTTAATTTTTTAAGACTATAAAATGAAAAAAATATGGAATGAAATTTATTGTTCTGATTCAGGATTTTATTTTCCACTTCGTTACAGCAAGTAAAGAAAGTGCATGGTTCTTGAGAAAGTAAAATCTTTCTTATAGTTAATTTAAAACCAGTTATCTCTTTTGTCCAACTGATCCAATTCAAGAGTTATTAAATCATTTTTGTATGAATGACCAATATATTATCTTCATAGAATTCAATTTATTTAAATGAAAAGATGGAAAAGGAAGTTAAATGTTGATTAATTTGGTGATGTAAAAACATTTTATTTAAGAAGATCAAAAGTCATGTTTGCATTGCTAGAAATTATTTTTAAAATTCAATTCAAAACAAAATTCCAAATTGTAAACCAAGACAGTATCTTTTGAAAACGCAATTCATTTCATCACAACTCAATACAAAATACGTCAAAATGCTTTTTGGCACTACTCTGTGAATATTCTTGTAAATTCAGAAGGCAGTCATTCACTTAATTTCATAAAATGGAAGAAAAGAAGTACATTGTATATAAATCACAGTTTATTCTCAACTTGTTTTTTGATTCTATCTAATCATTTGTCTGAATTAACAAATATTGAGTCAAGCAGATTTTATAAATAATGTAAACTTCAGGTAAAAAATTAAGCAAAACTGAATCTCCAGATAATGTGGAATCATTAAAATGTGATTATTGGGACTTGGAATAAAGATTTCCAACTGCCAGTAGTCACACTTTAATAACTGTCAAATATTTATAGATATTGGCTTTTTATATATAGAATTTTTTGCTAAAATGCATTAAAAACTTGACCTGGTGAATAATCTTGAAAAAATATCCTAAACACGTCCACCAAAAACACCTGTTATGTCTGTTAATTCATCCAAATCTAGAGATTTTTTTTCGTTATAAATATTAGTTGTCAGGCAAGTTTTTCAAATTCTGTTTTAATTACCCATAAATAATACATGATCAGAAATCATTTTAAAATAAATCCCAAATCTGGAAATTTTATTTCACTAAAAATACGTAAATATTCTTTATCATAAAAAAGCAAATTTAACTCGAGAGCGATTGCGCGGGGCACAATCACCCCATTCTTATCCAAACACCTGCAGTAGGGTAAATATTTATCTGTAATCAATCACCCATTCAGTACCTTCCTATCTGACTGTCCCCTTGGTTGGTGAAGTGTTATTTTTACTTTTCTCTTCTTTTTGCGCTTGAAGTAATCATTTCTTGAAATTCAAGTCTAAATGGGGTGACTCACTCTCCCCACTGACTCTGATTGCTTCGAAATTTCTCATTCTAATCAGTATAATTTTGCATTCTGTAGCTCTCTCTTTGCATTTATATTGCTGTTGACGAAATGTCGTCACACTGTTGATGAAATGTCGTCATCATATTCAACAGCTCGAAAAACCAACAGGTAGCCAATGGTCATTTTCTATTGCGGGTAGAACGTCGCCGCCATAAATGCCCGAGAAACTCTAATGGCAACAAACACACCTCCCTTGAAATATGCAAACAGGAGAAAATCTCTGAAGAAATTGGCATTATCACTTATTCAGCCACACATAAACATAAGGGGAGATATGAAAGTGCTACTTAAAACACTTCGTGAAAGTATGGATGCCACCACTTCTAATGGATCACAGGAGATCCCAACAAAAAAACTGAAACAAGGCAAAGGATGATGTGTTATATGTCCAAGATCTAAAGATAACAAAACTGCAATTCCTTGCCTAAAATGTGATAATTTTAGATGTAAAAACCATTCTTCGTATCTCTGCCTTAAGTGTATGCAGAATTAAAACGCCTAAAGATAGAATGTAATTTTTAATGTAAAATATTCTTAAATATTAAAAACAGTTTTCTGAACTTATGAAGCTTATTTTCTTAAAGAATTAATGCACTTATTATTATTTATAATTCATATGTGTTTATTATTCTAATTTATGGAAAATTTTAGATGAAATGTATTGGGGTGACTCAGTACCCCGCGCGATCTACAAAGCACGCGATTCGGTGCGCGCCTTCTGCCGGGTTAAAATTTATGTGCAAGTATTATTAACTACATACTAATTATTATTTATTATCAAGCACCATTGCCTCTGCAATTTCTTGTGAACTAATGGAGCAATGGGATTCTAATCAAATCATATTTTAGTTGTTAAAAATATTAAGAAATCATTAATTTTAGATAATATATTAAGTTGGATTACTGATTTTTGCCTAATTCATCCGTAATTATTATTGCTGGTGACTTTATTACAAATATTATTGAAGTGAGTTCAAGACGATGCTATTGCCCATGATCATATTTGTAATGTATTCGGAAAATTATACCTTTTCTTATATAAAAAAATGAATAAATCTTTACAGTGTCTTTTAAATTAAACAGTTTAGTGAAAACTACTTTATAAGAGATACCAACAATTTGTATAGAGGTCAATGTTTTCCAGCAAAAATTGGCTTGGAATGGTTATTCATTTAAATAATATCTATAGATAATATATCAACATTGAATTTAAAACTTTCTTATATAGGAGAAGAAAGAGCATAATATATATATTTTTTAAAAAAAGGGTTTCTTCGTACATTGGAGACTCTAGCATTTGGAAATAATTCACAAATAAAACTCAAGAAAGTAACGTTTAAAATTGATGTAATAAATATAAGCATCTCAAGAAATGTGGCGACACAGATTATGCAACTTTTGTTTTTTCTTTCATATGCAATCTATACTCATAGAAAAAAACAATTCTCTTCCTTCCATTCAACTAAGAAACTTTAGGTCCTTTGATGAATCAGAGTGGAACAAATCATAATCTAACAAGGCATAAAAAGGAAGCAGTATTCTTGTAATCATAGATATTGCGAAAATATATTGAATACAAATCATATGCATAATAATAAAAAAAAAACGGTTTTAAGGAAGTTGCCAGTATATGATTTCAAATTTTCTTTTCTCCTACGTAGTTTTGCCAACTCAATGAAAGTATCCAACTACGTTGAAAATACTGGTTATTAACCAAATTAGCGATTTTTTATTGTTTCCACGCCTTTTTTTTCTTGTAGTTCAAACTTTCCTTTTTATAAAACAGTTTATCTTTTCTAGGAAAAGGAAGGTCTGACTTGTCATCCAGGGTCACATAGCTTTTCATCTAAAATCTCTCTTTAATTTCATTTTTCTAAAAACTTTAATTTTAGTGAAATATAATTAATGTGGTGTGGTGGCCTGAGAGGAGGTGCCAATTAACCACGGCTCTAAATTACGAAGTCAGTCCCAAAATAGTTCTAGTGTTGCTTTAAAATGGACTTTAATGTAACTAACTCGAACTATACCAAGTTTCTTAAGGCATCCGACTAAGTTCGAAAGAAAAGTTTTGAAATTAAAAAAAAAAACTATTTAAAACTATGGTTTTTAGATGTATTGTCAATTAGGATAGAAAATACTATAAATACAACAAAATTATCTGAAAATATAATAAATTTTGAGAAATAGGAAATTTGAAAAAAATTTTAATGAAATTTAAAGAAAACGATTTACACTCTACTCAAAATTGTAATGCAGGTATGTTATTTTTCTTCCTACGCAAGTTATAGAATATAATGATGAATAAAATGAACCAAAATCTAAGAAAGATTTTGAAATGGAAAGAAGTTACGGATAAAAATACACGCATATATGCATTTTTTACCTAAATTCACAAATTAATTTTTCTAAAAACACCTTTAAATGCAAAATTATTTCGTCAACAATCAAATTTTCGGTTCATTTCATTGCCCATATTATTTAAAACTCAAGCAGAAATTTTTATGTAAATGCCTCTATTAGTTTTTCAGATATTATGTTAATGGCGGAGAATTTTTATGAAAACTAAAGCTTTGAGAAAATTGAATACAAATTTTAATTAAAAATAGGATTTGTTTAAAATTACCCTGGATGATAGGTCAAGCCTTCTTTTTCTTAGAAAAGATAAACTGTTTTCTGAAGAAAAGTCTGAACTGTAAGAAATAACAATTTTAAAAAATTCGCCAATGTGGTCGATAACCAGTGTTTTTAACGTAGCCGGATAGATTAAAACGTTGTACCTATCATTCCTGAAAATTGGGCAGTTACAAATAGTGTGATATATAGTTTTCCTAGTGAAGACCACCTATATCACAATTATGCAGTTTGACCACTTATATAGTTTGCTTACATCTTAGATAAAAACAGATTTTTATTGACTGAAAGAATGTCTTGTGAAGTTATTTCCTAATTCAAGAAGAAATAGTTCAAGCAACGTTGCATATATAATTGCGAAAAATTAAGTGGACTCATTTTTATTTGTTTCGAAGGATATACTTAATCTGATTTGTCATTTCAGTTCAATTAATTAGTTTATTTCATATAAATTTTATCCATTATCTACGGATCGGCACCTTATCATTGTCTTTTTCAGTTGTTTATTCGGCCATAGAATCTACCTTTTCATTTCCTTGAATTCTTTACTCCGTCGTGATCTAGTGCAGGCGAATAAAAGTTTTATCTCGGAATAATAGCTTCATTTCCTAGATAATCTTCTAATTACATTTTTTAATGATATTAGAGATATAAGCATGCCCTTGAATCTGACATTTTGTTTTAATTTTATCCTTTATCCGTTCCACTCTTTTCGTAATGTCAAAAGCGCCTGGTACTAACATGCTTCATTATATAACATTCCCCTTATTTCCCTTAAAATTGAATTTCCTCTTTGTACCAGACAGCATGGCAACCAATGCTGAAAATAATTTTGCTAACGTTTTCCGTTGAGTCAGACAGCAATTTTAAATCATTAAATTGTTTTAGAGCGGTAATGTTCCTTGAAATAGATAATAATTTTTTTCATGAAGAAACCTTGCAATTAACAATCTGAATCAAGTAATATTAAGATTTCTCTCTCAATTATTTCCAGGTTATTTTCTTTCCCGGTTATTTCCATTGGTTTTATAGATAAACAGTTCAAATAGATAATCGCTTTTTAATCACGTAATAAAATATGGGACAACACCAGTAATTATAATCAAGGTCTTTATCATACAGGGCAATAGTCATCATTTATACGAATTATGTTGGTTTATTGATGGAAAAGTCAACTTTGGTACGTCATCCATAAACTAGACAAAATATCTGAAAATTAATAACCTTTTGTCGCAGTGTGTCACGATTTGAAAATCAAGTTTCTGTCAATACATGATATATTTTTTCTGTTAAAATATTTCAATTAATGAATCAATAATTCAGCATAAAGTTTCAAAATGTTCATGTTTCATTTTAACAGAATCTGGCAAGTATGAGGTATTTATTCGGTTTCTCAACGTACGAAAAGAAATTAAATTTATCTTTAACATAACTTGTTACTTGATCGTTTAGACATGGCAAAATTCTGAATCATAACTAATGGGCAATTCAGATAGTCATTATGAAATCCATTTCTTTCAAAAAAGTATGGGACCAATCACTCTTTTTTATAAAACTTTACATTCCCTTATATATCGAAGGACTGTATAATAAAACGTAATTTTATCGAATTTTCTTACGGTTTATTATACAGACATCAGATTATTTATAAATTGTGCACAATTTGGAGAATTGTATGCTATTATTTGAGATTATTTGTCACACCATAAAAACTTAAATGATTTAGACAAAAATTAAGATTTTGCAATTTCAGAATTCGAATCTTGCGAATCTTTGATATTTACTTCAAAATTTTAACTTATTTCATATTGAGAAAAAGAAAGAACTATGCTCAGGAATTGTATAGAGTTCCTAAAAAAAGATAATTTAGGCTATGGATTTTTTTATTCTTTACTAGCCGCCTTTGGCGACCAGCTGGTTCGCCATGAGAATTGCGTTCTAAAATTTTCAATTAAATCACATATTCATTAGCCAAAATTTAAGAAA
>JAPMOQ010036171.1:1152934-1187253 GCA_026543055.1 Argiope trifasciata
ATTCCTAAGCTTAAAAGCTAAAATTATTTAGTCAATATGTATTAATAATTGGATGGAGTCAACCTCAACTACACGCAATTCTAATTGCGACAACGGTTATGTGGAACAGGAAGGGTTAGAAAATGTATAAAATTAAACTGACATAACTTATTCGGCAATTAAAATTTAAATTTGTTGATTGTAATTTATTTCAAATCGATAAATGAATAAATTTCAAGAAAAAAGTTTTGTTCATTTTGAACTGTTCGATTTCGATGCGTCAGAAAAGATTATCAAAAAAATTTATTAAAAAAAGTAAATTCATGTATGAATGTTGTCAATAAACAATATGTAAGAGAAAAAATACTCCCTTTTTTACATTTCCAATTTTAAATAAAAAGGACTTGATTGATATGAAGAGGTATTGTATTAAAACATCTTGAAAGTCCTTAAGATAAAAATAACGCAATTCTTAAACAATATACATCGATAAAAATTAATAAAAAAAGTTTGATAACAATTTTTGGTAAATAATTGTAACCTTTGGTAAATATTGATAATCATTTGATAAATAATGATTCACTTTTATGTTCCATCTTTATTGAAAAAAAGAAATTCAATGCAATGCAAATCTTATTAATTATGCTGAAACCAAGGCATTTGTTGATAATTAGTCTATGCAATCACCCTTCTACATTTAAATGTAAAAAATCTATCTAAAAATCATATCATAACCAGGAAGTGATCCTAAACTGAATGAAAATAGGATTAAGGCAACTGACTACGATAAAACACTGGTTAGTGACTGCATTGGCGAATTTTTTTACCGTTATTTATTGCAATTCAAACTTTCCATTTTCCAAAAAAAAAAAAAAAAAAAAAAAAAATGTTTTTTCTCAAAAAAGGAAGACTTTACCTATCGTTCGGGGGAATTTTAAGCACAATATATTTTTCAGTTAAAATTTATTTGCAAATTTCTCAAAATTTTAATGATCACAAAAATTCTCCACCATTAACATGATATATCAAAAACTAATAGGGGTATTTCCATAAAATTTTAGGAGGTATTTCAAATGATATCGACGATGAAATGAACCAAAATTTTTATTGTTGAAGCAATACTTTTGCTTTTATAGTGTTTTAAGAAAATGTAAGTACTGAATTCATGGAAAAAATGCATATATACGTATATTTTTACCCATAGCTTCTTGGCATCTCAAAATATTTCTTATATTTTGGTACATTTCATTCATCATCATATTCTATAACTTGTGTACAAAGAAAAATAGGATTGCTGCATCACAATTCTGTGCAGAATGTTAACCATTTTGGATAAATTTCATTAAAATTTACAACAAATTTTCCCATTTCTCAAAATATATTACAGTTTCAAATATATATATTTTTGTATTTATAATGTTTATAGGTGACAATACATCTAAAAACTATAAACAGTTTTTAAGAAATCCTATTTTATTAAAAGTTTTCGTCGGACATAGTATAATACCTTAAAATGATTCAGAAATTCAATTTCTAGACGTCAAAGGCTATATTAATAATTCCTTTTAGAGATTAAAATTAAAGCTCTTAGGCAAAGCATTTAAGCTTTTCAAAATCTAGTTGAAAAATGCATTATTAATAAGAATTATTTTTGAGGTTGTTATAATTTTCAGATTCCAAAGATTATGTGAAAAATTTATCTTAATAAAGATTTAATAAGCCCAATTTAAAGTTATTTCAGAGTATTAGACTTTATGCCATTATTTTATTTTCAATAATATAAAAAAGTGTGAAGCAGTTTTAGTGTTGAGAAAACAAAATAGTATAATCGAATTTACAATCAAATTCATTGCCAGAAATAGTTTCACCAAGTGTTGAATCTTAACCGCTAGAGACCCAATGTAATATTTCACAAGTTTTCACTTGAAAAAAATTCAGCTTGGTGACAACGCCATGCTTTTAAATTTAACCTTCGTAAAATCCACCGACTTTTTGATCAAACTTAAGCATTTTGGAACCCAGTAACCAATATGAAATAGATCGTTTAACTGAATTGCATATTAAAGAATGAACCATTGATTTTAAAATAGTGAAGCACTTTTGAATACTCATTTGTCGGTTTTAGTTGAGTTGAGTTTCATGAACTACACAAGATCTAAATCTCAAAACAAAGAAAACCGGAAAAAAAGAAACGCTGTGAAGTGAGTCATCTTTTATGCTTAAACCAAAGAAAATTGCAGTCTAACTGCCCTGTCTCTAACCACCTTGGGGCTATTCTGTCTGTCCTAAAAAAGAATGGGAAGAGTAGAGGAACAGCTGAGAGGAGGTGGAAGCCATGATGTTCGTTAAGGCGTCTGGACGCGAAGAGTGCGCGTCATTTGTAGGAACTCTGAAGAGAACTCTGAATATCCCTGTCTGTCACGTACAGTTATTACACTTTATTACACTAACCAAAGGTAAAAATGAAGGATATGCAATCGGAATGTCAAATAATTAAATCATAGAAACATAAATTGAAATAATAAATAAAAAAATAATTTGATATCCTTAGATATTGGAGATTAATCGTTATGTCATACTTTGAATAATAGTTTATCAACAATCAAGTTTCTGATAATTCTGGAATTTTTTAAGACTTTCAGTCCCTTTTCCATTCAACCAAAAGCCTTCTATTAATGTTTATTAGTCTAAAGCAGACATTCCTTGACAATGTGTTAAATCGTACACATTGATTTCTCAAGGAACATTTATCATCTTTGTGAAGGAGTCTGCTCTGATGAAGCTTAAAAATACCGAATTCTGTAAGAATTTTCTGGTTAAGTTAAACAAATACTGTTAAAAAAGTGTTAAAATAGATATCTTCTTGTATAATTTTGGTACTGATATTAACAAAAAATTATGTTACCCATCTAGCATTTGGCCACCATCTAACAAGTTTCGAATTCATCATTCATACTTTGGCTTTAATTTAATTTCGAATATATGATTTTTTTTCAAATATTTATTTGAAAAATTCTTTTTTGTGCTCAGTTATCTGATTTATCATCTCCAGCAATCTCTTTTATACATAAAACAATTTCATATTGATATCTTTTTCTCGTTCTTTTGGTATCATAACTATACCTCTTTTTTTAAAGAGGGTATTGAACATAAGTGCTGATCTGTTATCTGATATAATTTTGAAGACTTTTAACTTATTATCTTAAGTACATTAAATAACATTTCAATTGTACATACACTTCCATAAAAGTACAGTAATACTCTCTTAGTCTAATCATTTTATGATTAGACTAAGGACAAAGGAGGACAAAGATGTATACAACCTTATTATTTTTTTAGATTCATTTGCATAAATAGTGTTATCAAAATTTTGTTGAAAAAATTACTTTTGATTATCAATAAATTCTATTGTTTAAAATATTCTTCATAAACACAATTGAGATTTATTAGAAAACTGTTTCTTTCTTTCTTTCTTTTTTACTATCTTTGACATTAGTACCTTCTTTTTAATACAAAGTGTGTTCAAATGAAAAATTACGAAACGACATTATAGATATTAATGAGGATTTTATTGAAAGTATATATCATAGGCTTGAGCACAATGATCCCACTGATTTATGAGTCAAAGGATTTCTTAATCCCATAATTCTTACTGCCATGACAAGACACAATACTCGCAGTGTCCTTGAGTTCACCGCCCGAGTTTAAGCCCTACCCTTTCAGATTTTCTTCAAGGAACCAAACTAATGAAAATCGCAGGGCAGTATGTCCCGACTGTAGGGCTGATGGTCAAGCTGCTCTCACTTGAACTTGGAGAGTTCCACCTGTGTGACCCTAGAGACGTGTGGACGCTCATTATCATGGAGCAGAACCACGCCCTCCATGAGCATTCCCAATCTTTTGTTGTTGACAGACCTTCGTAGTCTTCAGAGTGTCTCGCATGACGCATCGGAGTCAATGGTTCTTTTATGATAGAGGAATTCAACAAGTAGTGGATCGTGAATTTCGAATTCAAGCACGCTGCAAAGGATAGGGTCTCTCATGGGCACAGGGATCTGGGAACAAGGAATTCTTTGGCTAATTTATCAACAGGATCATTGTACTCAGGCCTACGAGTACAACTACTTTGAATACAGTCTTCATTTATACCCACAGTGTCATTTTATACCTTTTCATTTGAATACCCTTGTATTTATGTCACTTGAAATTTACTTATTAAACGTTTCAATACATTTGTTTGAGACTACATTGCCATTAAAAGTAACGATTGGATAGATAATAATATATAATCATGGTAAGTTTTTTGTCAAGCTTTTGCGCCAGATTTCTTTTTAATAAAAGAGTACTTTCTAAACAATAATAGATAGATTTCTTTGAGTATAGTATTATAGAATTGAATACTATATCGTATTCATAGTATTCAACAAGTATTTATAAATTGTCAGCATATGCATGAGACAAAGAGCTTTCTTTTGAAGAGAACCATTTTAATATCCCGTTGGTCATTAATAACCAAAGACCAGATCCCACAAAAGTATTTTCTGGAACATAATATTCCCAGCGTATTCCATTGGATGCTTTAACATTGAAAGCTATCTACTCACACAGTAAATTTTTTGTTCGCTGCTTGATCTGGAACTATTTAATAGAATTGAAAATAGTTCCATTATCCATTGAGATTATACAGTGAATTTTATTTTAAAACTGTCCTTCAATGAAAAATTCCACAGTTTTCTCTAGGGTATGAATGATGTTATATTTCATGTCGGATATTATTTTAAATAAAAATTTTCCTTGAAACTCATGAGTTAATTTGTTATGAATTAATTTCACACCGAAAGCATACAGTTCGCTCTGTTGAATTTAAATTTTGCAAGATTTACTTTCTTCCTTAATAATTCTATTTTCGAAAACTAATCTTTTTTAAAAACGATAACTTATAACATAAAAATAGCTCCTTTCAGACCTTTTGAACAAAAAATAAACTGTTTTTGAAGAATTTAATTTGTGATAAACAAACAATTAAACGTTGTGATGAACACACCGTTTAATACACACAAATTAAACGGTTGGATGAACTCATGGTCATCCAAGTGAAACGCGATGAAATGACTTCCTTATCTCTATTATTTGCAAATATCGAAATAACTTTTTTCTTTCAATCCCAGATTGAAAGGGCTTTACATTTTTTTTCAGGAAATCCCAAGATTTTCATCGAAATATAGTAGAACTCATTGTTTTCATTTTTTTTCAGAAACTGAATTGCATATATGCCTCAAAAAGAAATTTCATATTAGGCAATTCCACTTCCTTCATTGATAGTTAAAGTATCACTGGATTTATCAATTCAGATATTTTGTTGACCTTAGATATGTTGACGTTGATCTATCTAAAACAATTATATCATATACTCTTTAAAGAAATAGCTGTTGCATAATAAATTCTAAAAGTTTGTATTTTTTCCACTCGATTCATTATTTAGAAACACTATGCCCCTAAAAAACAATCTTAAAAGAATTTAATATTTTACTCTTGATATTGTAAAGACGCTGATCTTCAGAGTCATCTGTAAAATTATGGAATCAGTATTTACCCAAAAAAATCAAAAACTCTTTCATGATGAGGCGAGCATTAAAAGCATCAAGCAGCGACCTGCGTAATCGAGAATCTCATCTCCTTCATAAGATCTGGAATCCTCATTTCTTCAAACGGAAGCAATCATTTTATTTTGTGTCATTTTTTGAAGAATATATCTTTCAGACGGATTTATTCCTCCAATTTCAGGCAATAGAGACAAAAAATAACAATATATCATTACTGTGCGAGGGAGTATTCGGAAAATATGTAAAGTTTTAAAGAAAAACTAAATTTTTTTTTCAAGGCATACTTTAAACTATTTTACTGTATAGTTTCCGCTAAGATTCAATCACTTGTTGTAGCGGTTTACCAGTTTTTCTTTACCTTCTTCATAGAAACGCCCCGATCCCACACGGGGAACCCACCTTGTGATGACGTAAGTGGTCTGTTGCAATTTCGTCAAAACAGTACTTGAAATTGAAGGGAATTCTTCTGAAAGAGAAGTCATTGTGAAATTTCTATTCTCATTGATTTTTGTCATCAACTTTTCATACCAGGTCATCTTTGACAGCAGAAAACGGACCATTCTTAGCCTCATCGTGGGCATTTGTTCGACCTTCATTAAAGCTTCAAACCCACTGTTTTACCATTCCATCGCTCATCGTGTCTTTACTGAAAATATCTTTAACTTGGAAATAGGTTTCAGCCGGCTTCCCATTTTTTGTGTTCAAAAATCATGTTGCAGTAAATATTTCATAGTCGTCGAGATCTGTAATTCTCTTAAACATTTTAAATGTGTACAGTAATCTAAAAATACAATGTAGGGAAACCAAAATAGTGTCAGTTGCAAATCAGTGAACAAAGAAGACCATTGCGCATGCTCAGAACGACAATAACAGTGACAGTGGTACTATGAACAGTGCTTACTTTCCAAATAAGCCTCGTGATTTGGATACTTGAATTTTTCAAAACGGTCCTAAACATCTTGGAATTCTAAGTTCATAAAAGATGAACATCTGAATCACATAATTTGAAAATAAGTTGAATTAGAAAAAGCAAGTTGACAATACTTATGTGTGAGTAAAACGCGGTTGTCATAAATTGGTTACCAAAAAAATATTTTTCAACAAGCTCAAAAGAAGCATTGATCAAAATTTGCAATAAACTAATTAATATGAGAACACTCAAAGCGATAGTCATTAAACATCTCCTCTGTACCATGATACATTTATTCCTGCTGAGTTCATCAACTTAGCAAAAAAGCCGGATTATTTTTTTTCAAATGTTGGCAAAGTTTTCATAAGTTTACACTAAATAAATTTCATCGTGTTAATTTCTTTCCCGAACAAAATTGCGATTGTTTGTTCTGGTATTGATATTCAATACATTACTGTCCCTTCTCTTCCTGACGGAAGTAAGAATACTCAGTTAATCAACCGGCTAAAAAAAAAGATACTCAAATTTTTATATTGATATCTTATGTATTGAAAGACGCCCCCTTTCTTGTCAACTTCTGAATAAGGACTCTCTTTATAAAAATTCCATTTAACTTTTAACTGGGCTGTGCGGTATCTTAGACAGCTAAGTATGGACTTTTAGTAACTCCTATTCTATTTTTAGCTCAATCCAATAGAATGCCCCTGTAGATTTTTTTTCGTGACCTTGACTATACGTTTTATTTTTTTCATCCGTTCCTTAAAATGCAATTCCAATTTATTGATCTCCTTGTGAATGTATACCAGAGACTTTTAAAGGAAGAAAAAATATATATATAAGGTTAATTGTACAAATTTCCCCGATTCCACTGGTTCTGGCATATTTGTTTATACATAATTAATTCTTTCTTGTGATAATTTATTTTGAAAGATTTATAAAAATATATTAATATACTAGAGAAGTATCTACAAAATTTATAAGTTGATATTTATACTAGTAATAAAACATATTTAAAATATCCTCGAAAACCGTGCAACTAATGTTCTGCGCAGAAATAATGCCGTTAAAAAAAGGGTCAATTTTATCCATTGTCATATTTTTTTTCATGAAATCTTTGAACATCCCTCTATAATGCTTCTTATATACCTTTGTTTACTGGAAAAATAATTATGATTTAAAACATAAAAAGTAATATGTTTTCTCAAGAATTTCCTTTGCTGTAACATGTAAAGAAAATGTATGTTCAAATACAATAACATTTTTCCATGGTAATATATTTTGAAAAAATTAAGTAGCAAGAAAAATATCCATAAAATATATTGGCTGATTTTCCTACTAATACTTTCATTAAAAAGATTAAATTAAGTGTAAAGAAAATGCAGTCTTGTATACTCCGTGTCCCCAGTTAAATCCAAAAGGTTCACCTCCCCAGTTAAGGATTAGTAGGAAAAATATTCCAAACGTTTTGAAATCCAGCAAAAAAACAATAATAGATAAGTCTTTTCATCCATTATCTTCAATGATAATTTTTTAAAGCTTGCTTGAAATATATATCAACTTCAAAATGTGTTTTTTATGACAGCGCTTGATAATTTTTGAATTGAAAGTAAGAAGGTTCTTCAACCTACATTTTGCAACAAGGAAAGATTACAAAATGATACTCTATATTTATATGGGAAAATATGCCATTAACGAAACATTTACACATAATTGTTTCAGGAAGTTATCGTTCTGAAATAATTTAATAAACTTTTTTTAAAAAAATCAAAAGGACTATTTTGTTTCATCCTTTCTATTTTCCCTTCAATTCCACTAAAATGTAGAAATAATGTGAATGCTGAAAACATTAATTTAAAAAAGAAACTAAAAATAATATAGATTTGACGATTAGATAGACGGAATAATATAGATTCATATTTCATTTTTATGACCATCATGAATGATCCAGTAGTTCTCCTATTTTGATAACCTGATCAATACAATATAATTGTAATAATTTGCGAAATTTAATAATAATATTGCTTAATAATAGGTTAAGGGAAATAACAATTAGAGGTACTAGGATATTACTAAATTTACTTAAACTTACTTCACTTTTTCATGTTAGTAATTCCCTTAGGAACGAAATACATTAGTTCTCTATTTTTGATTATTATTTAAAAACCAGCTGGTACCCGGCGTATTGCTGCTGCCAAAAATTAATGTTAAATTTTATCAATCAATAATATGGTGATGTTTTTTGAAATAGGAAGAACGGTAAGACAGTGTATAAAATACGAACAAACAAAAATTTCCTTTTGATACATTAGATTGGGTATTTTTTTAGAATTGTAAAACTTGGTGTTCTTTCAGAATAATAATGAAAGAAACTATTTATTGTATCTCGTGATTCGTTTAATATTCGTTCAGAATTCTCAAATATAATTTTAGAAAATGCCATCGAAATATTTTCTTTTAAAATTAATTAAACACAGAAAATATATTTATACCATAAAATTGTTAATATAGTTGAAAAGATAATTTTTGAAAATTAAGATGGTGCAAAATTATTTTTATTACAATATTTTTAGTAGTTATTGAAAAAACGCTAAAATTTAATTTGAATTTAAAACCAACAGTGTTGTTCCTCCAAAAATGTTCTCTTGTAATCTGTAATAAAGGTGTTACTTCGGAGAATGATTTGCATGGCATTTGCGTGCTAAATCTACTAAATATGAACTTTTAAGTTAGATTTAGCATTTCTACAGAATCTATTGTAGATGATCTCGGCGATGACAATAGATTCTGGATTTATTTGGAGATTAATCCTTGGTAAATGAATGCGGTTGAAATTCAAAATTTATTTTTTAAATTTTAGATAATTTTACTATTCTTATAACCCTTCCGTAGGTTATACAATAACCTGACCAAATTTCATCGCAATCGGATGAACGGTATGGCAGCGCACAAGACAAAATTCATTGTTATTTATATAGTAAGATATTTTAATTTTTCGCAAAAAAATTATGAAGCACTTGTATTTTTTGTGCCATGCTGTTTTATAAAATTATAAAATGCATTAAAACATTCTAATAGTTCTTAATTCATACATTCAACTTTATATGTATATATATTTTTGAGTATTTTGAAATCTTCATCTGCAGAATCACTTAGATTTAATGTTCCCATCTTCTTTTTTTATTTAAAGTTCTAGTAAGAAGTTCGAGATTATGCTAGGAAAATGCAGATAACGAATTCATTAGGTTCTAGAAATTCTAATGAAATTTTATTCTAATGAAAGTGTATCAGATTTGCAACTAATCTTTCGACTTTCGAACTTTTTCTTTTAGCGAAATTCGGATAAAAAGATATTTCCTTTGTTTCCAAGTATCAGGAGGAAATATTTGATAACAGTCATTCTCTTTCAAGTTTTTTTTTATTATCTCAGGGATTTCTAAGACATTCGATAGAGTTTAAAATTCTATTGCGTAATTTAAGAGGAAGAAAGTTTAAAAAAAGCATTATTAGATCATAAGATAATTTGTATGATTCATTTGAAGAGCACCTTTCGTCTTGGGAAGACATAAAAAGCTCAGCATTCTAATTTCAAAACAATGTTTCTAATGAGTGGTTGATACTGCTGATACTCTTTAAAAATGTATCTTCTATACATTGCCCTTGCATTACTCCTCGTCTTAATCCTGTGGAAAATCATCAAACTCAGTATCTGGAGGAACAACTGCGGAAAGCTAATGCCAGGTAGCCACCCAGGATTCTTCAATCCACTGGGGGATGCCCTGCCTTTAATACCCAAATACTTAATGAATCCTGATAGCAATACTTTGCATTTATGTAAGCATGCCAATTTAATTTTCCTTAAATGCATTCATTATATACCACATGAATTCTTTAATTTTACTATTAATAGCGAAGTATGATTGTTTATTATGTAAGGCATTAAGAGTGCTAAAAATTCCATTAAAAAATCTATGACATCTGATTATTTGAACTAATATACAAAGGTAAATGTTGAAGAAACAATATCTTTTAAAATCTTCAAAACAAAAAATTTCTTTTAAGTCATACCATACTTATTATTATTTTTTTATTCATATAAAAGTTATTATGTTAAATTCGCCTTTTTTCAGGTGTTGAGAAACAATTTTGAATTAATGTATATTTTATTCTGCTTTTTAAAATCTTTTGATAAATAGAATAGTTCCTAGAATTTAAAGTTTGTTATTTTAATAAGAAAACAAAAAAAGTTGCAAACTGATAGATCTGCAAAAAATGTTGATGACTCGATGTATGCTATAAATAAATGAATATGTGTGTGCGTGCGTGCGTGTGTGAGTGTGTTTATGTATGTGTGTTGGTGGTTATGTGTATGTGTGTTTTAAGAAATATAAATGCTTAATAGTAAAAGAGATAGTCATATACTGTGTCGTTATGAGCTAACAGACAATTATAGTAAATTTCTGAAATTTTAAAAGTTATTGTTCATTTAGTTTTAGAAGAAAAAAATGACGGCAATAAAAATAAGAAAAAACGCATTATTTTTCACTTTTGAATTCTCAGATATAATAAAAGCAGCTCTTTCATGTTTCTTTAAAATCTTTAAATAATTAAAATATGCTGAAATCCTACACATAGTAATCATCACATAAATCCATATATCGACAGTTTAGGTTTTAGAAGTATAACGTTAAACTTTGAAGCCGTTAATAATAAAAAATTGGTAAAAATATAGAAGAGGATGTCACTGTTTAATGATACATAATCAAGGCTTAAATGAAAATTCTTCTCTGTTATTTTATATTGGAATTCTAGTTCACATAAATGGTATCCCTTGATATTTGTTCCATATTTTATTTTTTACCTTGCAGTTTTATTTTAAAGTATTTCACGCCTTAATTATATATTTTTTTAATTTTGCTTTTCCAGATTTTGTACAACTGTTGGGAGAAAAATATAACAAATTCCGAAATAAAACTATGTTTTGCTTGTGGTTAGCTTACGTACCATTTGTTATGATTACAAAAGCGGATGGCGCAAAAGTAAGAATATATATATATATATTTTGAAATTCAAAACACAAGTAAACTTTGAATTGATTTGGTTTTAAATGTAAATTTATCAATATAATACAATAATTAAACATCATCATTTAATTGGACCAAGGGCTTCGAAATGGATTTCATATGCTTATGCACAGCAAATCGTCATTAAAGTTACATATACTATTATGTCATTAAACATTAATATATCATATATTTATTCATTCTAATATATAAAAATACTTAAGAATTAAAAGGCCAAAAATGTAGTCAATTTTTTAAATTGTATCTTATTCTATTTCAAATTTGTTTATTTTTACATAAATGCAAATAGCGAAATTAATTATTGCATTATATTATAAGATAAAAAACAGAAAAAATGTAACTAACTCTGTATCATCAGTATACCACAACAGTCAAAATAATAAATTTTTCCCTATTAAATACAAAATTAAGATAAAAATATTTTTATCTTTAATAATAATGCGTAAAAATTAATAAATTGATTTTTATTTGCAACAACCCAGCTAATGTAAAGAAAAATAAATCTTCAGTTTGGAAAAAAACAGTAAATAGTTTGAAAATTTCCTTAAAAATGGATATTTAAAGTAAAAAAGATATAAAAAAAATTCCTAATTAAATAAATGTGATGATTTTATTTTTCAATTCTTTCCAATAAAAGAAGTTAAGAAATTCTGTCTAAAAATTTGTTTAAGAATATTTGAAGCTCTAATAGAAACATCATTGTGTGCTAGAACAAACTCTAACTAGATTTTTTTTTGTCATAAGCTCCTTTCTCAAAGAGGGAAACTCCTATCTATTTAATTTGAGATATATTTATATCTCAAATTTAATAGATCAGGGTTTCCACCCTCTAATCTTCAGAGTGTTCTGAAGGGGTTTTTTTTGCATCTTGGAAATCTTGTTATATTATTGATAACATAACGAGATATTATTGATAATATGTATTATTGATAATGTATATTTTTATTATTGATAAGATATCTCGTTATATTATTGATAATGATGAAATCCAGTCAATAAGGTTTATCATATCATATTTTTTGGAATAGTATTTGGAATAGTATCACTTAATCTTTAAAAAGATACAAAGATGATCGTAATATGGATAAACGCTATTGAACTTTATCAATATTATCATACCTGATATTGATAGTATGATGCTGTCATCATCGAAAAAAACACACCAGGGCATTGTACTATATTACTAAACCTAGATTAGAATTCCCTTTTTTTTCCCTCAATAACATTTGTTCTGGATTTTTGAGATAAAACCAGAAATTTTTTTGAAAGTTTACCGAGCTCTATAACTAGAACTGATAACTATATTTCTCGAAGTCGACTTATTGTACTTCTTTCGCATTCTGATTTGGATGCATATGTTTCAAAGCTTCGGGCATTCAGTTTGAGATTTTTGAAAATAAACCTTATTCTCATCTAAATAAATTCCTATTTTTCTCTGATTACATCAATACAAATGATAGGTTATTTATACTTTTTAAAGGAATTTGATTTGCCGACTTATAATGTCTCCTATTTTAATATCAGATATAAAGTACTGGAAGATATTGCTACTTTAATAATGTAATAAATAAGAAAAATAATAAGAAAAACCTTTATGTGATCTATTTTCTTCTATTTGCTACTTAATAACATAGAATGTGCTTTATATTTTCAGGAACTGTTGAAAGGAATGAGAACCAATGAAAAAAGCTGGGTTTATAACTTTTTCGAGCCATTTTTCGGCGAAGGACTTTTAACTAGGTACATTAATTTTTTAAGCCTACGCTATTTATAAATTTTAGATAGAAATTTAATTTTTATGTTCAATTACCAATAATAAAACCATAACGTAATTACCATAATAAAAACTTTCTATATGATTATCATTTTTAATGTACAGGGTGGCCTTAAAATAAATTTCCCGATTGTCTTCATCTAAAACTAACGAACGCAATGAAACCGCAATTCATATGCAGATTCTAGAAAGTATGGAAAGATGAATTCCGCAGAAAAAAAATTGGTACAGAAAGCTATCAATATGGGATATACTGGAGACGTGGGTGTACAGTTTTGAATTATTTTATGAAACTCACAGAAAATAATCTTTTTCTCGTCAGTATAAAGATTTCCCTGGACGCCGTGCAACATTTTCAGAATTCTGATCTTCTCTGTGTACAACGTATTGCATGCGGTGTATGGTGTTCTTCACTGCTGAGTGTTAACTTTCAGTTTCGACATTTATAATAGCTTATTTTATTTTCTAATCCCAGACATACATGTTTGCTTAAGGACAGCCACGGCATTACACAGTCTAGCGTAGAAGAGTATTACCAGTAAAGCACGCTGAAGTAAGTCAGGGGACAGGACAACAGACAATCACGAACAGTGAAGAACACATCAGTAGCCAAGAACGAACAGCTAAAAGGCTTTTTCTTAACCTTTTACTAGGATTGCATGACGCTATTGACACGCATGCATTAAGGAATTTTACGTCATCCATCTCGATATACAAATTTTATTGGGTTGTACGTGGCAGCACAGCCAATATTTCTCCTGTCACCAGCTTTTCAGCCGTCTAAGCAGCCAAACAGGGAAATTTATTTTATAACCAACCTGTACTTTTGCGTATTAAATATGTTAAAGATACAGATTTCCAATAAAATATATGAGCTTGTAATGTTTAATAATTGAATTAGAAAGAACATAAAAGAAGTGAGCATCAAACTGAAATCCTAGAAATAAGAAAGAGATATGTGAGAAAAAATATGGGTTTGGTTTATAAATAAATAAGAGATCGAGCTTGAATAACTACTTCCTTGAAGTTCTGAAAGTACACTTCAATTTTATATAGGAATAAACATTAATATTTTGGATCATAGTTAGACATCTGCAGTGACACACTTTATTCCAAGTTTATATGTTTCATGATCATAGAATTCGATCAAAATAGTGGCTCAACCGTTAAAACACGTTCAATCATTCTAAATACATCAAAATATTGGTATTGCGGCGTATATTTCATTATATTTTTTATACCGATACGTAAGGAAGTGAAATACTTCATCTAATTTTGCGCGGAATAAATATAGATTAATACATAAAAAAGTTTTAAAGAGGAATATAAGAGGAAAATAATATGCAAAAATACTAGGATATTTCAAAATTGTCATCAGAATCATTTGAAGTTTCATTTCGCAGTAAATATATATTTTACTCTATCACAAACATGAGAATATTTCCATCATAATGTTCGAGTTTCGAAAATACAGCTGTCTTGTAATGTATCTTGTTTTCGTAAACAGATACATGCATTTAATTAAATTTTTAAGAATCTATTTTAACTGTCAAATAATTCACCATTAACTTCAAACTCATGGCTCAGTTTACACTTAAAATCGGCATGCATTTTTACAAGAAGGCGAGGACACAGACGTTCGCGCCTTCTTGTCGACGCAGCGCACGACAAACCGAAGCGGCTAGAAAAGGCATAAATTAATTTTCCCACGTTTTTATATCATATTGTGATAAGGACAATATTGTTTACAGGTCAAACATATTATAAGATTCTGATAAGGATTTCTGATGCATTTGAATCTCACAGCAAGGGGAATCCAGGGATGTTTTCGTAAAACTATTCGTTTAGGTCAACAACTATTATCAATCCCTCGCACTGTGGTAATCATTGACTAAAGTAGATAACGTGGAATTGAATCAGGAAATAAGAGAATATTTTTAAAATGAAGTAAATTTTGGGCTAAATTGAGCTAAAAATTAAGAAATTAATTCTGTTAGTTAACTTTGTGTGTGTGTGTGTTTATATTAGCCATATGTTAGGATGTTAAATAAGTTCTCGATGTTTTTTGTGTGTGGAAATTATTACTTTATTTTTAAAAATCCGTAAAAAAGATGTTACTGAAAGTACTATCCATCGCTTGCCATTACTTTTCCTCATATTTCTATTCGAATTCTACATAGTAAAAATAACTTTTTCTTAAAATGATTTTAAAAAATTTAAAAATTACTTTTTCTTATTACTAAATCTTTTGAGGCTATTTGAGAGTCGAAATGATATTAGACATCTTCATGAGAACGGAATTGCTACTCAGCCAGGCCAAGTGTCATCGACCGGAACAAGTGGTAGTCGTAAGAGGAAATGTCCGGTGAATATGGAGGGTAGGGTAGGACTTTACGCTTAAGTCTTTCTATGTTGGTTTTTACTGATTTTCAAACATCTGACCGAGCGTTGTCATGCTTCAGAATGACCTTTTCGTGTCTCTACTCGGATAGCAACCGCTTTTCCTTCAATGCTGGCGTAATAGTTCTGTAGCGATCTTCCCTGACATTTTCATTTGGTTTGAGCAGCGCCTAATAAGCTATACCCAGCTGATCTCACAGCTTACAACCATGGATATTCGGATTTTCTGAAACCGCTGATGAATGCTTTACCCCAAGATTTTCCCCCACCAACTTATGATACGATGCAAAAATCCTTTACATTTATAATGTCGAAGCAGTTGTTAACTCGCGAAAAGATGATTTCAAACTTTTGAAACTGTTGTGTGATCAACTTCTAATGGTTCTGCAAGATCAGCTAGCGTTTGACATGAGCTTTCATGAAGCAATGCTTCCAAATGTTCGTTTCCAAACTTCTTCGGTGCGTCATAGCGTTCTTAATCCTTAAGTTCAAAATCATTATTTAAAAAATATCTAAACCAATCTCCACAAGTTGTTTCAGGCAGAGCGTGGTCGACGTAAGTCTCAACAAGAAATCTGTAATCTTCAACTGCAGAGTTTTTTTTTTAAAGAAAAATAAATAAAATCATGCAGTAAAATTTCCTGCAAATAATCTGTTGCTGTCATGAAATTTGACATACTTAACGCAATGAAAAATAAAAATATTTTAACTTCCGCGAAGTAAAATATACTTAATTTGAAGCTTGACTACAGTATTTGTAAATAGATATATCGCCATCATAAACTAACTCAATCAGTTCTGGTAACGCCATTTGTTTGAAAACAGCAAGAACTATATATATATATATATAAAATATATATATATATATAATTCTTATTTTCAGCGGCGGTGAAAAATGGAAAGCAAGACGGAAACTGCTGACACCTTGCTTCCACAGTGATATCATGAAAGATTTCCAGTTAATTTTTAATAAAAATTGCCAGAAACTGGCTGATTTCTTTCAAGGAGAAACGGAAAAGGATTTCACAATAATTGATTATCCGGTAAAGCTTTCATCACTGGATATGATGTGTGGTGAGTAAAACTCCCTCAAAATAATACTTTCCAGATAAACAATTCTTTTGCAATAAAATCCATGTTAATTCCTCTTCCGATATCCCCATAAACTTCATTGTCTTTGAATTAAAAACATTTTGTCTTCTTCAATTTTTATCTTTTACATTATATTAGTATATGAAATGCTAAATAAATTATTTGATTCAGATATAAATTTACGCTTTTCTTTCTGTTTAATCTACGATGGGCAGTTTCTAATTTTCTACACATTGAGGTCTATTTCTTTTGTAAGAAACATTGCCTTCTTCCAAACAGTGAAGAAAAAAATGTTGACTCTTTTACTTAGTGAAAATGAATAATAAAATTCACCAGTATTACTTGGTGGTTAAGGAGGAAGTTTTAAAACCCATAATTTGCTGACCCCGTTTCCAGTTAATGGAGTAATTCGATCACCGTTTTTTATAGTCCATTATGTACTCATATTGTTTTTGTTGCTTCTGTGTCATCAGAAACAACAACAGTATGAGTACATGACGCCCTACAGAAAATGGTGATTGAATTATTCTGACTATTGTTATAAACATGCCCATTTGACTAAGTTAGCAAATTTGAGCCGAATTTTTTGCGTTTCTCAGTAGCGCCATCAAGGGCCAAGAGTACGATTTAACTACTTACGCATCACATTCGCTTACACAACCCCTTTTTTCATGGAGGGCACATTCACACAGCTCACTAATGGAACAAAGGAAGGACAATCAGGCCCGAACCGCGACTCCCAGATCACGGGGAAGACGCACTACCTAAGCTAGGGCGATGCAGTACACATGCCTGATTCGGGTAGTACTTATAAAACGCCGAGAGTGGAGCATAATACTAACAATGAAGGCGTGACTTGACCTACAGATTTCCTACTTCTGTTGTAAGGAGATATGAACCCAAACTTCCGATTTCAATTAATATTTCTTTGAAAATAAAGGAAACAAATAATTATATGTGAACTGAAATGAAAATCATATTTTGGCATGAGTCATTACAATGTTAATTTTTAACAAACTTTAACCAGTTCTTTATTAGTTTATACAACGAACACAAGCGTCACAATCCCTACGACATGTAAGAAAACAGGGAAATGGAAAAATATGAAAACATTTCGAAATTTTACTTCATGATAGAAATGTCATTGTGGCAAAATGAAGTCGCAAATTCCGCTTGATTGAGAAAAAGTCCTGTTTGCCAGACGGAAAACGAAGTAGTTTAAGTTATCTCTCCGAGAGAAAATTTTAATCACTTTATCTTTTTATCTCCAATTACCCTCAAAACACCATGAAACTGCATATTTCAGCCAATAATACACATTTCAAATAAATAACTTGTAAGAGGTTCTATGCCATTGTGTCAATTCATATATATCTATCTATCTTCAAAGAATCAGCAAAAAAAAAAGTTTAAAAAATGCAATAAACAAAATGCAGTATAGTATTCAATTAAAACTCTGTTGTGCTTTATTTGCAGACATAATGTTTAATTTCCCTGATGTATCTTTATTATGTTAACAAACTTAAAGTGATTCCTCTTCTCGCTATCAGAGCGTCTCGGTTCGGGCATGATTATTTTTCTTCTTTGTTCTATCTGTGAGGTTTGTAATTGCACCCCTCTATAAAAAAAGTGGCTGTGCAAGCGAATGTGAATCATGGAGTAGCTAAATCGTATTCCTGGTCCAAGTTGGCGTTACTGTAAATACGTTCAGCTTAAAATCGCTAGAATATCTATCAGTGGGCTTGTAAAGTGCCATAAGTTAAAACAAACTTAAAGTGATTACTCTTTGTAATGTTGTTTACAAGAATAAAAAGAAATTCTTTTATTCTAACTCAAATTGCATTCTCTTTATGAATAATGGTATCGATATTATAATCATTGCCAGAAAAATACTGAAAATCAACTTATCTTTCTTCTGTTGTATTTTAGAGACCATTTTTGGAGTGAGTGTAAATGCTTTTGAAAATGAAGATTCGCAATATGCGAAAGCGGGCGTGAGGTAAGTAATATGTTAAAACCAGGAGCATAATTTTTGTTTTGATTATAAGGGCATGTTTGATTATAAGGCTACAAAATGAAACAATTCTTAGATACTTTTCAAACAATTTTAGATAGTCGCTGTTTTTAAATGAAATACGTACTATTATTTATTATTATTTTTTCGGGTTCATAAATGGTATTTGGGAAAACAAAATACAAAATCTTTTTTTTTTCGGTTTCAAGATTTTATTTTCTTTACTTAATCAAAAGAATGGCTCACAGTTTAACCATACACATTAAAATATATGTATAATTTGATGGCTAACACAGGCAAATAAGTACTTTTAAGAATAATTGAGGTTGTTTAAACAAATTTTTGGCATAAGAATTATATATATGCATGCAATAGAACTTACAGAAATTTGAAAACTAAAATTTTGAAATCGACGCCTTTCACAAAAAATAGGAAAAAAAACCCAGTAAATAATTCTTTTAGATTTTTAATCGGTTTCAGGAATATCTTTAAAAATTAGGATTCTTACATATTTGCAAAATATAGAATATTATATAAAATCGATATTATATATTTTTTAATTTGAGAAGAATTGTTTTTAGAAAATCAATTTGAACTATCATATTAAAATAATTGAAGAATAAAACATTTGTGACATGGATATTTAATAAGACCTTGATTTCATGTTTCGAGAAACAAATGAGAAATAATGCATTCACAAATTTTCTATATTATTGAAATAATTATCATTTTCCATTAAGTAAAAAATAAATAAATGTTTTCCAGTAGTGCAAAAAAAACCATCATAACCATCTCACCTGATATCTCAAAAGATAAATTCTCAGGCGAACTTTTTAAATTATGAAGTCAATTTTTGTTAGCGTATTAAAAAGTAAAAGGACTACCGAATTTCAATTTTCTTCACTTTCAGAAATTTTTTTGTCTCATCTGAATCGAATATTTTTGTAGGAAGTATTTAATTTTCCTTTAATTTTTCTTTTTGCTTGTTTCAAAATTCATTAGCAATGATTCATATCTAAGATATGAAACGTTGCTAATGTTCATATCAAAGACATTTAGTAATTTCGGCAGAGATTTTCAGTAATTTTTTCTCTTCAGTTCATATCAAAGACATTCAGTAATACAAATAATATTCCCGGTCTATTATCTATATAAAACACTTAATATACCAAGTCATAATTCTCATTTGAAACTGACAAATAATTCGGAATGAAGATTTAGTTCTATTAATTGATTAACATGAAGTTGAATTCTGGAAGTACTAAAAACGACAATAACATTGGTCTGTAAAACTGAAAATTCAAGCATTTGAAGACGTGACTGAACCATGAATTTCAAATTCCTATCTAAAAATGAACGTGAGGGGGACATGTCAAGTTATATAAAAGTTTTTAATGACTGCCGATTTTTTCTATTTTTTTACCTTTTTTGTATAATTTTCATTCTGTTCTTGAAGGATGGGTGACACATTTATGAGCAGAATATACAATTTCTGGATGTGGCCCGAATTCATTTTTAGACTGACCAAAAGCGGCAGAGATTTCCATTACCATTTAAAAGTAATACAGGACTTTACGATATCCGTAAGTTTATTTTAAATATTATTAAATAAATATTTACGATTTATTTCATATATGAAGTAGATTCTTTTTTTTATTTGAATGAAAGCAAACATTTCGTGCATTTCGTAAATTAGAACATTAAAAAAATGGATCGATATGTTTATAAAAAAAATTGCTTCATTGTATTATTAGCTAATTTATTAGTTAATAATAATTAATATTATTATTCACTTTCAATTCCACTCGTGATTTCCTTTCTGTCGCTTTCCAGAAATGTTTTCATTGTTATTATTATTCATTTTACGTAAAATTGAATTGAATTTTTCGGTAAATTATAAATTTTGCGTAGGTAGTATACATGAGGGCCATCTTATAAACAGTATGTAGAATTAACAGGAAAAGTAAAATAATGTATTATTATAATTGTAAAAAGATTTATTCGAGTTACATATCAACCGAAAATATATTTCAAAGTTTCTCAAAAATCATTTGTGAAATATCAGTCTCACCTCAAATTTTGACTGGAACAACGTTCCTCTGAAATACTTTCTTCTCTATCTTTAACTAACGATATAAAATTTCTTCATGAAATGCTTTGATTTTTTGGGAAGTGTCTATAACTTTTCACCAAAAAAGGAAAAACATTAACATTAAAAAAATTACTCTAGAAAAACTAATATTTGTTAAACAACAACGCAAATAAAAATATATAAGTTTTAATATAATTGAGAGGGGAAAATCTTATCTCTCTAAATCAGCCTTCTTGTAATAAAATCTCAAACAATATATAGAAAAATGGAAAAAAATTTAATGAAACGAAGTTTCCATTAAAAATTTACTGTTGAAATCCACAGGTAATTAAAAAGAAAAAAGCTCGTTACTTACAAAATCAAGATGAGTTTGAAAAGAAAAAGCGAAAGGCACTGATGGACATGTTACTGGAACGACACTTCAAGTTTCAGGACATGAATGAAGACGACATCAGAGAAGAAGTTGATACATTCATCATGGAGGTAATTATGTATAATATTTGAATTTTATCCAGGCATCCATAATAAAGAAGCCAGTTTAAAATTCTTTCATACTAGTATTATAAGGACTATTATATTATTATTCCATTTCAATGGTTTGATTCAGAAATTTATCAGATGTATTAGACGGCGTCCTGACCTCTACAGGTAACACATCCTCCCCGTGATCTGGGTTTTCCAGTTTTGAGTCCTGGTTTGGATATAGTTGTTCTTCCCCCTTCGTTCTAACTGTGATATGTATGGAAATCCCCCCCCCAGTAAAAAGGGATTATGAAATGCGAGTATGTGATTGCCATCTTTATATGATCTTGAAGTCAGACTTGCGCCCTCGGCTGCTCATCTTTGAAATTACTGCGGGCATGGCATCATCAGTTGCACTTAAAGGCCCGGAATAAAATAAGCTTATGTTTGAAAACCTGCCCTATACGAAGTCGTATGTTTTCATGTAATTGGTCTATCAAATATTCGGGTGTAAAAATCAATTCTACTAGCGACTTTTATTGGATTGGATTACTGTTATCCGATTTCAGTACAAGGATATAACAAAACTATAAATTTTGCAACTTCTTCTCACTCTAAGATAAAAAGAGGCAAACGTTTTTTCTCATATTTCTCAAGAAACATACAAAGAATCTCCCACTTTTACTCATACAATCAAAAGTTGGAACAATACTCAAACGTTCTGTCAGAGCACCTCATACATTTTCAATGAATTTTATGAATGGCCCAAACTATAAATTATACAAAATTCTACATATGTTTGATTTTAATTATAGTACTTTTCTTAAGCAATTAAATAGTTCTGTAAACAGTTTCAGTTTTGCTTCATCTGATCATCAATTTAGCAGATTGTTTAAAATCATGCTATATAAAAATTAAACTTTTCTATAAATTTTACTGTAATATATAAAATAGCAGTTTCTTATTTTTTTTTAAATACATGTTTCTCTTTCAAAATCGTAATTCATATTCTCAAAAGAATGACAAAAGCAGCTGAAGTGTGATTACAATACAAAAAACTGCTCTAAAATTGTAGTTTGTATAAGAATGACAGTATAGACACTTGGTACATTCATTACAACTGTTTCAATGCACTCATTTTTTTACAATACAAGCAATATCTATTATCTGTGTTGCAAAGAGAATTGATGAGGACAAAATATGATAATGTACTCTGAGATAGAATTTCTTACTAGGGTCATGATACCATCGCCATTTCCATGATCTGGACACTATACCTCATCGGATTATACCCAGAAGTTCAAGCCAAGCTCCACGAGGAACTGGATAGGACATTTGGTAGTGACAGGGATTCGGCTATAACGATAGACGATCTCAACAATCTGAATTACATGGAATGTGTCATAAAAGTTAGGCTTTCCTTTAAAGCGTTACCACAGTTTGTATGTGCAAATTTCTGTAATAACCAATCTGAATAAAAGTGACATATATATTACTTTTATAATAAGATAATTGAATAAATGCAACAAAGAAATCGTCTTTTATTTTATGATTCAAAGTAATATACTAGGATAGTTATATTAAAACATGTTAATCCCAGTTGTTTAAAAATATATATAGAGAGAGTTTAATTCTTTTAATACTGGATTTAACTATAAAAAGCAAATTTATTATTCCTATAGTTTGGATGCTAGGTGGTAGCAAGCGAGATTTATTAAAGGTGATAAGGATTCTTTTTCAGTGATGTTACCGTTAACATTTCTTTTTTAGAATTCTTCTAAGGAAACATAACTTAAGGAAGTTAATTATTCTTTGGTATATATATGTTTAGTTAAAATCTGTCAATTTCATAAATACGGAATTAGGCTTCGATGATGCTTTGATAAACTGAAATGAGCTCCATTGGGAAAAATCTTATCTATATCCGTTCTCATAAATTAAGTTCTATAATCCTCATTATCACATGGACTTCTTATGTGGAAGCAATAGGATGTTTTACATAGAGACAGTCATTTTGAACAATGTGAAATGGGCAAGATTTATACATGAGCCCTTACCTTAGTCTTTCAATTTTTGCATCTGTCAAGCATTATGACATGTGTTCTTTGACATTAGATAACGGGGCATCAAGGTTTATATTCACAATAAGTTTTCAGTGATATCGGATCTCGAATTTCGCCACAATAAGTCCTTGAATCTAATCCTTTCTTAACAGGTAGCAACAGTTGAGTTTTAGATAGGAAGAACTCCATTAGGTCTTGACACGTGAAGAAACCCATTCCAGAATTTTGTAGATTATGTTAAGACAAAAGATACCAGTGCTTTTATTAGATAAAGTCAATTTGATGAAAGTGAAAGTGATTAGAAGAAATGATTAGAGACCTTAACAAACGGTAATGACCTGTTTTGAAGGAAGTCTTATCGTTACCAGTTTTCACACATTAAATTCTACTATCCACATTATCATATCTGATGGCATTTGAATGAGTATATATTTGTGAATGTTTTTAGCTCCCTTTTCAATGATGCGTATGATATTTCTGAAAAGTTAGAATCATATTTTAATCCCTTAGTTCTGCATTAGTTTCATCATTTCATTAAAATTTGATCAATTTTGAATTATAAAAGCTTTAGAATGTTTAAAACGCTAATGACGGATATATTTATTAGATTTCAAGCCATTAATAAATAATTAATAGCCGAAATCCCTTTCCTCATGATAGTACATGATATATCTAAAAAATCGCAAGATGCGCCAAAGCATGGTGGCAAGTACTCAAAAACAATGTCAGAATCAAAGTATCACTCGTACCCATATTATTATTTGCTTCTGTTTTAACAAATCATCTCTCTCCATTTTGATAAAGCAACTGATTCTTTGGTTCTTGTCATTTACGCAAGTTTTGACTTTCAAAATGGATCGAAGAATTATTTTGGATGCTTCATCCTATGCAAAGACGAAGAAACATGACTGAATCAGCGAAAAGAGTCATTATTTGTTGGTCTATTAGACGGGGGTTTCTTCGATTTGTGTGCAAACAAGAATCTGAGAGATTTGCAATTTAAAGTCATTACTCAATCAAGTCAGAACGAAAACTTAAGTTGCAAAAGATATATTCATATACACAAATGAAAAAAAAGAAAAAGAAACAATAATATACGCAAGTAATTAGAGAAAAAGTGCGAAATTGGTATTTCGTGAAAAGTTATACTGTTAGGAGTGAGGATCAGTATTTTAAAATGTGTTTTCTCAAAGGAATTTTTATTCATTATAATAAAATTAAATACGTTTACTGTAAACTCTGTTTGAAACTTACCCTATTCATCGTTTCCAGCACCGTAAGATTTCTTTTCTATTTTGTATAGATAAATCCCCTTTAAAACGAACAAGATTTAGATCGTAGAAAATGCAAGACTATAGAGAACCTCGTGAAAGTGCTTTTAGAATATGATAATATAGAAGATTATGACATTTAGACACAGAAGCAAGTTCTTTTAAACAGGAATACGACTTTGAAGGGTGGAAATTCTTGTGTAGTAAATTAAGGATAAATAATAAGTCTTTTCCTGATCCATAAATTACATTCTCAGAATCTTAAGAACATTCTTTATAAAAAATAAAGAGATGCAGTACTGCTAATCCGATAAGATAAAAATTCGACTACTTATTACTTGCACTTACTGGATGATTACAGACAAAATTGAGTTATTTAATGAATAAAAAATGTTTTCAAATCTTATATTAACCAAGTATTAAGCACCAAATAACTCGCCAAGGAGATACAACAGATTCAGTTAAAGTTGCTAAATTCAAGATAGATGTTAATATTTCGTATCTATCGTGCATAAATTCAATGTAAGTCTTTCTCTGAAGTATTAGTGTTATTAGAGAGAGAGCGAGAAAGTTTTAAGGGAAGTAAACTTATAGGTTTGAAATTTAACTAAATATTTAGTAAAACTTTAACGAGTTATTTTCCAGTGACTTTCGAAAATATTATACAGCAAACTATTTTGCACCATCTTAGTTTTTAAAACCTTCATAACATTCGTTCTTTTCAATCATATTAAAGATTTTATGCTATAATTATTTTCTATATATAATCAATTTAAGAGAAAATATTTTAATCATATTTTTTAATATTAAAGGTGAAAATTCGAAACGAATATTAAACGAATCACGAGATATAGTAAATAGTTTCCTTCATTACCATTCTGAAAGAAAATACACAAATCTACTATATAAAAACGAATATTTGTTTGTAGAATAGAATTATTAGAAATTGCCCATCGTAGGTTAGACAGAAAGGAAAGCGTAAATTTATATCTGAATGAAATAATTTATTTAACATTTCATTTGTTAAGAGATTTTAAAAGATAAAAATTGAAGAAGACAATCAATCAAATCAATAATTCAATTAAAGACAGTGAATTTTATAGGAGTATCTTAAGAGAATTTCATATGGATTTTATTGAGGAAGAATTGTTTAAAGTTGTATGGAAAGTATTATTTTGGCGGATTTTTACTCACCACACATCATATCCAAAGATGAAAACTTTACAGGATAATCAATCTATGTGAAATCCTATGTGAAATATATATATATATATATATATATATACACTGAAGTGACAAAAGTCATGGGATTGCAATATGCAAATATGAACTGAACAATGCAAATATGAATATGCAACTGAACCGATCATTGACTGGAAATGGTTATGTTCAGCTGCTTGCAGATCACATGTAGCCATTCATGAACTTCACGTACCCACACAACGATGGGATTTTTATGGATGACAATGCGCCATGTCACCGGGCCAGAACTGTTTGCGATTGGTTTGAAGAACATTCCGGACAATTCCAGCGCATGATCTGGCCACCTAGATCACCCGATATGTATCCCATCGAGCATTTATGGGACATCATCGAAAGGTCCGTTCGTGCACAAACTCCTGCACCATCCACACTTTCACAATTATGGACGTCTATACAGACAGCATGGCTCAATATTCCTGCAGAGGATCATGCGCTGGAATTGTCCGGAATGTTCTTCAAACCAATCGCGAACAGTTCCGGCCCGGTGACATGGCGCATTGTCATCCATAAAAATCTCATCGTTGTGTGGGTACGTGAAGTCCATGAATGGCTGCAAGTGATCTGCAAGCAGCTGAACATAGCCATTTCCAGTCAATGATCGGTTCAGTTGCACCAGAGGACCGAGTCCATGCCATGTAAAAACAGCCCACACCATTATGCAGACACCACCAGCTTGAACAGTGCTTAGCTGACAGTTTGGGTCCATGGCTTCGTGGGGTCTGCGACACACTCGAACTCTACCATCAGCTCGTAACAACTGAAATCGTGACTCATCTGACCACGCCAAGGTTTTCCACTGGTCTAGGGACCAGTCGATATGCTCCCGAGCCCAGGAGAGTCGCTGCAGGCGATGTCGTGCTGTCAGTAAAGGCACTCGAGTCGGTCTTCTGCTGTCATAGCCCAAGGAAGACCAATTTCGCCGCACAGTCCTATCGGACAGGTCCCTCGTACGTCCCACATTGATTCCTGCAGTTATTTGACGAAGTGTTGCGTGTCTATTCACATTGACCATTCTACACAGACGTCGGCGGTCTCGGTCGTTAAGTGCAGGTGGTCGCCCACTGCGCTGTCCATGATGGGATGTGATGCCTGAAATTTCATACTCTCGGCACACTCTTGATACTGTGGATCTCGGAATGTTGAATTCACTAACGATATCCGCAATGGAATGACCCAAGTGTCTAGCTCCAACTAACATTCCACCTTCAAAGTCTGTTAATTCTCATCGTGCCGACATAAATCACGAAAAACCTATTCACATGAATAACTTGAACACAAATGAAAGCTCTGGAAAACGAACTGCGCATTTATACTTTTTCGCTGCGATACTATTATCATCTGTATATTTGCATATTGCTATCCCATGACTTTTGTCAGTTCAGTGTATATATATATATATATATATATATATATATATATATATATATATCATGCATTTGAGTGTATATTTTCTATATATTATAGGAATCTAACAGAATTTACACCATTGTGCCAATATTCGGGAGACAGGTCTATGAAGACACTGATATTTGTAAGTATTTACGAGTTTCGGGGGCCGGTTCTGTTCAAATCTATTTAATAATATTTTGTAAACTTGCTTCTGTTGAAAAATACAGAAACTTTTATGGCTCATTTTCAAAAGTACTAAGTTACGCACTTCTTGCTATCAATAAAATATAATAACTTATAATGTTGGGCCAAACTTTCTCTTTATGTTCTGTAATTGCAAATAAGCAAATCACATTATAATGAAACGAATGGCAGGTCGAATAACGATAATTTCTTTAGCAATTATGTCTTCAAGATTTAACCTTGCAACAGAATTATTTTGGAATTATTAGTATCATATTCCAAATATTGAATTGATTTATCATTTATTACACAAAAAGGCAAAATTGCACATGTGTTTATTTTTTAAGATTTTTTTATCATTCATATTTTAAGCCTAAGAGCTTTTTTCTTCAAATTTCTTTATATGGATTTCAAAAAAAAAAAAGGCTATAAATTGTTTTGCTAAACGGCTATTATTTTATCTGATATCAAAATATACTGAGTGGTATAATTTTTGCACACACAAGAAAAAAATTGAAGCGAGTAATTTTTTGAATTGTGACCAAATTATTTTTTCTTCTCAATTACAAATAAATTGAATATGTACAAGATGCTTTTAATATTTAAATTGTACAAATCACAGATAAATTCTCATGGTTTTCAAATTTCTATAACCAATTCAAAAAGAGTTTTTTAAAAAGTTTATAATATTATATAATTATAATATTATAATATAGAATTATAGTATTTTATAATGTAATATATTTTTTCTAAAATTATTCCCTTTCTAAAATAAGGCTATTGAAAATATTGCAGGCTAATAAGATTGCATCATCATCCTTCACTATCCTAAACTCCCCGACATTTGTTCATATTTGAATGAAAATCTTTTGTATATGTTACTAAAGATTTAAATCAGGTTTAAAATTATACTATTAATTAAATATTTGTATGTGAAACTAATATTCAAAGATACAAAAATTATGCTCTCATTATTTTGCTCAAAACATTTATCTGCACGTTGTAAAGTTCCTTATTCGAGCTTTCTTCATTCGCGTTTCCATTATTCGCGGATTTAAAAAAATGCGACCCAATTCCTATATTCACGGATCTAATAAATACATACATAATAATAAAAGGATTCCAATAGGTATCCAACCCAATATCTTTTGTAAATGCCGTTAAATGGAGTAATAAAAATAGATCTTGTTATAACTTTGCCTAAAAAATGTTGTTAAATGATATCGCCGAGGACTTTGACATAAGCCGCCTTCGCCGTGATCGGTGTTTTCGAGAATGTAAACAAATGAAGGAGATTTTAAAAACTGCCAAGCAAAAGAACATTACAAAATTCTTCAAAGCATTGCCTAAGCCTTAAGATAATTAATTAAAATGTTCAAAAATTACAATTAAATTGATTTTTTTATATATTTGTTTTTTATTTTATTTTGTTACCTAGGAACGTATCCCCTATAATCCCTTATAAATTACCATTCCGTATTCACGGTTTCTTTATTAGAGGCATATTTATGGTACATATACCCCGCGAATAAAGAGCTTTTACTATATGGAACTTAAGAGTACGATATGTGTTTACTTAGATCTTTTTAAAATGTACTCCAAATCCTAAATCCAAGGATTTTTGTCTATTTTTAGGTGGTTACACTGTTCCAAAAGGCTCTTCATGCATGGTGTTGAATTACTATCTGCATAGAGACGAAACCATTTTTCCTGATCCTGAAAAGTTTGATCCAGATCGATTTCTGCCAGAAAATGCGGCTAATATTCCCGAATACGGATTCCTTCCTTTCTCCGCTGGACCGAGAAATTGCATTGGTAAGGACTTCTAATTGTTATCAATTATGTTTTGTTTTTTCAGTTCCATAAATTTCTAAAAATGATTTCTAATTCATAAAACTGCACTGTAACCTAGAATGAAAAAAATTATCTTTAATTTTAAAAGCAGTCTTATGATGATAAGATCCATATAAACAAATTAGTGAAATTTATATTTCAGTTTAAGCCGAGTACATTGAATGAATGAAAACATAATTTAAAATTGATTATCTTTTTGAAATCGAAATGTTAAAAAAATTATTAAAAAACTGAGAACTTTATTTTGTATTCCTGTTTTCTTCTCATGTAATTTAAATAAATTCACTTACCAAATCACTTATTCTATCGAAAAATAAGATAAATAATGTAAAACAAAATTTTCATTTTAAAGAAAGTAAAAAGATATTTGCAGAAACTATAATACAGAAAAAGTGAATATCATTCATTTTGTAATAGGATACAATCTATTAATAAAGCGTTTTTCCTTTTCTCTGTTAAAATCATTTTTTGCTCGTTAGTTAGATTAAATCACTAGGTTAAATGAAACTAAACGGTTTCATTTAAGACGAACTTCCGATTTTTCTTCATCTCATAGTCTCAATTACGGTAACTTAAGCGAGCGAATATCAATTATTTGCAGCTGTAAATTTCAGTATCGACATATTTCAAAAATTGATTAAAGATGCTGAAAATCTTGTGTTTGCGTAATCTGCTTTTACAGAAGAAAAAAAATATCCCAAACTACAAGAAGCATTAAATGATTCTGTTGTGCTACTAAATTTCAACATTATCAGGAAAAACGTGGAATTATTTTTCAGCAAAAATCTTTAAAAAACATTTTGAAAAATCTTTTCTTAATGTCTTTTAACTGATTTTCTTTCTGATGCCCAATCTCCTCAAGAAGTAATGATTTGTATAATGTTGTCGTTGTAGCCTTGTTGAGCAAAAGCTATGAAATCATGAGAAATCACTTATTGGTGAAACGTGAAACAATATTTAATGGCCCCCAAAAACCATGACAGTGCATGTGTGTATCGTTAAATTTTTTTTTTAATTTTGATATAGGCTGAAAGTTTTTATCAACTCACATGGTAGCATCAGAATAGAAAAACGCAATGTTCAAACAAGAGATTCGTGTCAGCTCAGGTTCTTCCCACCTAATTAAAAACTTCTTTTTTCTAGGAACATTCAATTTAATTTGCTTGTTAACTAATTTTGAAATGATACATAAGCGATTAGGTCAATATTAATTACATGGAAAAATAAAAAATAAAATTCTGAAATTTTTTGAGCTATAAAACTTTTTTAAAAAGAGCATACTCTTTAAAAAAAAATAAGTCACCAAGGTTGTAGTGCCTCCCTATAGATTCAATGCCAAGAAAGTGAACCGAAAATTTTAAAAGTCTGCTTTTGAAAATTTAGAGTAATTTGCGCCTTTTGCATGCCTCATGGTCAATAGCGAAATTTGGAAAATAATTTGCCGGAAAATATTTTCATATTGATGAAATATGTCTAGAACTGAACCGAATGCTGTGCAGAATATGAAAAACCATCCTTAAGGAAGTTATATAAATCATTGCTGATTAGCAGTACATTCTTAGAGTATTTAATACAGTTTAAAAGTCTAATTTCGCAAAGAAATGATATAACAGCAGAATTATGATTGGTGTATATTCCACGGAGAGAACAAAAGCACCGTAATAAGAGCTGAAAAATTAAGATGGATATCAGCCAAATTAAGGTAATAAAGAATTTCTCTGAAATTGTTTCATTGAATTTTTGTTATGAAAAGGAACTATGTAAAGATGATAAAGCATCATTATCTTACTAATATGCGAATTATCTATTATATCTCCCGTTTTATGAATTAAATGTATCCTTATTGTTATATTTTTTAACAATTTCTGCATTTTCGGAATGAATTACAAGAGTAATCTATTTACATTTTTGTTTAAGGCAGAATGTTAAAGCGTTTTTAGGTATAGTATTAATCGCCTTTTGTTCTCTCTTATCAACTATCTATTATTATAATCATCAGTTTTATTTATACTATTTCAAAATGCAGAATAGATATTCAAATGTTTTCCTGAAATATCGTTAGAAAGTGATTTAAAAATGTAAGGTGAAAACCAATGATTGTACTTTAATCTCAATCAGACATTGGATCAAAACATGATTAAGAGGTAGTATTAATTAAAAAGATTGATTTTTAATTTCATAAATAATAAAATAATTTAAATCATGTTTTGTAAGATTGAGCTCATCAATTGTTACATTAAGTTTTTAAGTTTTACAATAAAATTTCATTCATTACTAGTTTAGGACAGAAATGTATTTGCAATTCAATAAATCAAATAAAAAAAAGTAGATACACATGATCGTCAAAATAGAAGGGAAAGAAATGATTTTAATAATGTCAAAGCAGACATCTAACAAAATCTTCTATATTTTATTATCTGAGCGAAAAGTCTAATTTTTTAAAAATAATTTCAGGTAAAGTGTTTGCTATGCAAGAAATGAAGACTATACTCAGCTACATATTGAGGAGATTCGTCTTGCAGTCTCTCGATGGAAGAGACAAAGTGTTGCCTGTGTTCCACGTGACCTTGAACAACTCGATTCCCGTCCGCGTTCGCTTCAGACACAGATCGACTGACAACTGACTATGATGCACATTTGCTTCATGATCACCGTTATTAATGCAGAACTCCCGACTTGTGCATCGATATTCTTTGATATTTTTCATCGACACCATTTTGATACAATTCATTATATTGATTCCTAGCAAACAGAGAGGAATAAAAAACGGAACTAAACTCTTTAAAAACGGGAAATGTTTTTTAACATATGTGATTTAAATGTGCATGTTCATAAAATCATTTGCATTTTTATTTTATTTTTTATTGCTTAAATAGGAGTTAAATGATGATTTATTTTCACTTTATCAAATGCTTATCAGACACACTTTCTTACGTGTTACAAGAACCATTTTGAAAAGATTGAGACGTTTATAATAATAAAAATGATAATATTTTAAAATTTGTTACTTATTTTTACAAAATTACAGGAATATACACATAGAAAATAACATTTCCTTCTATTTAGTTAAAGCAACTAAATTAATTCCTATAAATTATAAATGTCTTATGAAAACAAGTACCAAATCAACACTAAATAATATGCATGTTAAATTGGAATTGATATCAATATTTAATAATCTTATGGTAAGGTACTCTTAACATATTTTTAAGCGCTATGAATAACATTTTGTGTTTTCTACGCTGCATGAAGAAAAGGTTGAGAGTAAATAAATAAAACCTTGATATATTTATAATTTAGAAACAATAATTTATTTTTTATATATTTTCATTTGATAATAATCCTCAAGCCAATTACTAGGCATTAGATTTGTAATCAATAAAAAACCTTCATATATTTTATTGTAATTTTAATTTTTTCAAATGAAATCCTTTTCATCTTTATTACCTCAAAACGAGCAAAATTGCGTTTGCTTAAGTTCATTTAAATGATGAAATTTCATCAAACTACACAGTTGTTCATCCTTTCTGTCTTATTTCTTATAACTAATTCCTATTTTAAAGTCATAGCGAATCTCATAAATCTTTGATAAATACATCGTTATGCATTTTTTTTCCTTTTATTTTTTTATTTCCTTTTATCCGTTCCTAATAAAAGCGTGTTCATTAGTTAAACTTAAAGAAGATTATTTGAAATTAAATTATAATTTTATAATATATACATTAGAAAACAGAACAATAATCCTTAATTGAATATAAGAATCAACATTTTAAAATAAAATCAGAAAGATACTAAATCTTAGCAATACCAATTTTCATTTATTTTTCTTGAAATATAAATAAATTTTCAACCACCTTAAAAAAAAGTCTTACGAAATTTATCAGACATATCTTCATGCAATGAAGATATGCAGAACTAGGCTCTTACACTGATGTAGCAATAGGACCTTTAGAGCTATTGTTTAGTACAATTCCAAAAGTTTAAAAGTGATTCATCACATATCATCCCTCCGAGGTGGATTTTAAATGATTGAATAAAAAAATCTTCGAGTATACAGCAGGCTCCCACTTATCTGAAATACACAATGATTATGTTTTAGTTCTGAATTTCCCGTTTATGATAACGTAAACATTTATCAAAAAATATTTTTGCATGAATTTTTTATTGCGATTTTGCGACTATTTAAACACTATTGTTGCTATTTATGACAACCCGTTCAGTGCTATTAACTAGGTCTGGGAGATAAGGGAATTTCATAATAGCAATATATCGTCCAACTCATATCGTTATATTTAGATATATCCTGATATGAGTCGTCACTTATAAAAAAGAAGATATGTCTAATAAATTATAAAAAACATCTTTTAAAATATTGACTGATAATAGCGGTTCCAAATAAAAGAAAGTTTAATTCATGTAATAAAAATATTTCCTTTCTTTTAAATAAAAAGTGCAAGAAAGAATTTTGATAAACCTCTTTAATAAAATGTGTCAATGTCAAAGCAATATCTACATATTCTAATTTATAACGTTGTGTTTAAAACAAATATTTTTATATATTAAAATATGACATTATTTATAGAAAAATTTTGTTTGAAGAACAATAAGAATAAACAGCAGCAAAAATTATTAGTAAGCAACACAAAATTGAAAACAGAAGTTATTTATTCTGAGTCACTTAGTTATATACGAGGCATTATATCACTGGCAGTTATATACGAGTACGTTTGAGTGTTAATAGGCGACCTGCGAGTAAAATTGGGAATTCAATCTGAATTAATCCTTTTTGCTTTATTTTCTGAAAAAGAATATTTATCAATGAAATAAGGGGTGTCAACAACCTGTGGTGACATCTTAATAAGCCAGTAACTACCACTAAACATTGGTGG
>JAPMOQ010036171.1:1187263-1294945 GCA_026543055.1 Argiope trifasciata
GACATCTTAATAAGCCAGTAACTACCACTAAACATTGGTGGCCATTTATGTATAGTGGATAAGTTACTGGCTTTCAAATCCGAACATCGCAGATTCGATCCTTGGTGGAATTCAACCTACGTATTGGCACAATTCCGCCGACACCAACGCCAAAAACCTTTTGATAACCTGAGTTATTTTTTCATAATAGTATCATTAAATCATCAATAGTTTATTCCAAAATGGCAGAATTAAAATAAGTTCTTTTACATATTAGACTATAACATTATTTATAAGAATATAATAAAGATTCTACATAAGGGTGATAAAGAATGAAGAACAACAGAAAGAAGCACTAACTGATTGCCAAAACGAAATCGGAAACGTAAATTAATTGTGAATATCGATTTATTGTATCGCGATTCATCATGAACTATAATTCATGATCATGGTTTCAATAAATTGATATTTTTTGAAAACTGGAATCAAAAAATCGATTTTTCAAAAATATTAATTTTTTTGGATTAACTGAAAATTTACATTAGCCCTTGTCAGAACAAGAATGATACATATATGTTCACGGGACTCTTGATACAGCATGTTTTAAAACGCAATTTTTTAAGATAAAATTATTAATTACTTTTTTCATTTCCTTTATAATCATTACATATTTTATTAATTTAACCTATTGAGCACGAAAGAAAAGTGGAAGAAGGATACTTTGATTTTTCAAACATGTTTTTGTCCTTAAGAAGAACTATTTTGAAAAGTCTTCAAAATTGCATATTTGCAGATCAGTAAATCACTTAATTAATACATTAACAATTGTATAGAAAAATTATCACTTTTCAAGTATTTAATAACTTATTTTAAAATAAAATGCAATGTGAATTTCATTTTTTAGAGTAAAAAATCATTCATGAAACGGATTTTTTTTTAAATTTCGGTAGAACTTCATGATCACAGCGTTCACAAATCTAAAACTTGATGTTATGAAACTCTTAATCACCTTTTTTACTCACCTTCTTTAGATAAACAGCAAGTGGGGTACCACGTAATTAGGGATTAGATGCTTCTGGAATGGTGGTTGAATCTCGCCAACTCGGTGGGTTAGCTAAAGGTGGGGGAACTGGCTCCTCCCATCGAGAGGGGACTTACTTCCTACGGAGATGGTTGTCCGTGGCCTTTGATGGCCCTTAGCACTCAACTATAGTTCCCGACAGTGTTTCTGTAGTGGTGGTCCGGTCATTTAGTATTTATTTCTTTTTGGCAGAGAGTCAGAGTAAAATGATTTACCTTCTTTAGATATCCCACGGGGGTAGAGCCCTCGTAAATGAGGATGAGAAGATTCCGGTATGGTGGTTGGTTCCCCCCACAAATGAGAGTGCAAAAAAGGGTGGGGGTTAGCTACCTCATATTGATGATTAGACCTACTTCCTTAGGGAAGTATTGTACCGTGGTCGATGATGACCCTTAGGACTCAACCACAATTTATGACAGAATTGCTGCTATAGCGGTCTGGTCATTCAAGTTTTTCCATGTGCCTTCCAGCCGCTCGAAGTAATCTGTATATGTTATCTTCTTCGGATTTTAATTCAACTCTTTCTTTCATTGTCAACAAATCTTTTGTGAATGTCCGTATTCGTACTTTATCTGCTTCCCTTTAAAGGCCTTATCATACGGTGAAATTTCGTCAGCACTTTTCCGTTTCTACCCTCAAAAACCGGTCAAGCAAATTTCATAATTGACAACTTTTTCTAACCAGCTAGAAAATGACGTCGGAAATATTGTCCGCAAACGAAATTCAACTAATCATGTGAAACTTTGAAGTGACGTCACACAAGTGACATCACTTCCGTTGCCGTTTGCTGACGGAAAGTTCCGACGATATTTTGCCGTGTGATAAAGCCTTAATACGTTGTCATTTTTGTTTTCTTAACTGGAACTTATTTTCTCGAATACAAAAGAAAAAGCATTGCAATTTTGGAGATGCTATTCGAGATTTTTGTGAATTGATTTTCCAGGCCTCCCTCTATTCGATTAACATAAAAATACTTTGTGCTAGATGAACGAAATTCGAAATGTGCTCTTCTTACAATGAAATTATAATTTTATAATTCTAATTTTGAACGAAATTCGATAATGGGAAAGATGTCAGGTTGCTGTTTGAATAAAAGTCCACAGAACAGATACTAAATTATAAATTCTAAGTAAAAAAAGGCGCAGGTTTAGCATATGAGGCATAGTATTTTAATGCAGCTGCATTGCTCATATTAAAATATCTTTCTATTTCCTAGAAAGTAGAAGCTAAATTTATGGGTTAAAATATTTGTATTAACTAAAAATAATTTTTTCACATTTAGATGATGCGAAAATCATTTTAGTACTGTAACATTTTCGTATATTGGTATATATCTTCTCTAAGTTTGCAATTAATCAAAAATATAATTAAATATTCCAAAAAACATTTGTAGTTGTACATTCTCCCTCTTCAAAATATGCACATATATGCCTCATGTATCCAGGCCGTTGGTGATCGCTGATCATCACCGGCCTGACACATAGATCATCTACGCAAACAAACATACATTTCTATTTATTACTAGCTGATGCCTAAAGCGATGCTGCCGCAAAAGAAATAATATTGGAAGCATCAACTGGAATTCTAAAAATTATCTTGTTTAATTAAGAATGATAGAAAGGATGATATTTATTTTCTAGTCGGAAATCATACATAGAAATTGAAGAATATAAAAAGGAGAAGTATAAATGGTATTTATTACATTTTTATTATTCTATTCCACAAACAAATATTTATTTTAATGTATTGTATTTGTGTATTCTTTTAGAATTGTAAATCTTTGTGTTCGTTCAGAATAATAAGGGAAGAAACTGTTTATTGTTTCTCGTGATTCGTTTAATATGCGTTCAGTATTCTCAAGTTTCATGTAGAAAAAATGTGATTAAAATATTTTATTTTAAGATTGATAAAACGTAGAAAATATATTAATACCATAAAATTGTTAATAAAATTCTATAGTTATAGATTAAATCATCCAGTCTGTAGAGCTATAGCCAGTAGAAAACACACACAAACATTCATCTTCATTATAAGTATAGACACTGCCCTTCGCATCAAGACAAACAGGGCGGCACTGTCAATGGTTTTACTATAGTAATTCAGGTTGTTCTCTATGTAAAGATAACACATTGGCAATTAGATACCAAGAGTTTTGCCCACTTTCCTTCGTATCGAGATAAACAGGATGGTATAGTCGACAGTTTTATTATAATAATTCATGTTATTTTCTATCGCCATGTCATGTTTTTCTCTGTTTCCTTTTCTCGTTTCAGTATGGTAATTCATGTTGTGCTTTATTGCCTTTTCATGTTTTAGTATAGTAATTCCTGTTGTTCTCTATTACATTTCCATGTTGTTCTCTATTGCCTTTTCATGTTGCTCTTTGTTGCCTTTTCATGTTTTAGTTTTATAATTCATGTTGCTCTCTATGTGAAGTATAACACATTACAATTATAAACAAAAACCACGCTTTTTCATTCGTAAAAGAAAAGAATTAAAATGTAATAAAATAACTAACTTAATCCTGTTTTACAGTCTTATATTTACTTACCTCTATACACTGACGGATTAATATAACTCCGGCCATTAGAAAAATTGCAAACAAAAAATTGTGGGGTGTATATTCAAATCAGAGAACGATTGTTCGGGAGTGGCGCTCAAACTGAACTGTCGAGTGGGTGATGTAAAACAGATTGCTCTGTATTTGAATTAGACACCTTAGAAAGTTCCTTATTATATGATTGTGGTAAGAAATTTTAGTTTTAAATTTAGAAAGCCAAGAATTATCTTTCCACAAGTTCAAAATCCAATTTAGAAATGAGACTAAAAAATAATAAACAAGGATTGGCGGTAAAATATTGAATAATTGCATCAATTGGCGAACAACCTATCAACAATTTAAAAATGTTTCGGTTCACCGAATTTTTATCTTAAGTAAATATATACTGGCTGTGATGTATTTTCTGTGCATCTAAGTTATTTTTTTAAACCAAAGTTTGTCTTGTCAGTGCGACACTGAAGAAGGATTCATAAATCAGGTGATCGAAGCTTTTGCACTGTGACGAGAACTGATATTCAGATGACCAAGAAATTGGATGTCTCTTGAAGGCGAAGAACTCACAAAAGTTCCAGCCTTTTAATCTTCTATTAGGGACATTTTATCAAATCTTTTGTATTTAGCTCTCTTCCAATGAAAAAAGTTAACACTCATTTAATGTGTTTGATGACTTTATAACATTTTACAAAATATTTAGTGTAGAATATTTAATATTTTTTTCTATTCTTTTTCTATACCAATAGGGTTGGCTAGGCGTGGTTGCTCTTCGACTTCCACATCAATCTCCCATATGGGTTTTGGCTAGATCGGGGAGTCACGTATAACAATAATTGAGTATGCAATTTCACAAGTTATATTTCTGATGACATACAATACGATTGTTGATTGCTATCATTTTAAGCAGTCCTTACAAAATATTGGAAGTACAGATAATTGCATTAGCTTAAATCAAAAGCTTCCGTTTTAACTGTAAAAGTTTGAATTTGTATTTTTAGCTCAACTGTTAGCTAGAAATATTACATATCTCTAATTTTAACGCAAATAGTTTTTCTCATTGCAATCTACTAAGGATACTCATTTTATTTTTTCAATTGAAGGATTTGCTGCAAAAAGGAGGTAGCTACAATTATTCAAGTTTGCAGAAAGCAGGATTTTGCACCAAGAGCTAACTCTGTATTGCAACAAACTAATGAGACAAACATCTCTATTGTTTGAGTTAAAGCGAGAACTAACGGCTGGAGTTATATCTTTCTGGCACCGAAATAATTTTTTTTAATTTAACAACGTGACAGAGCATGCAACTCCAAAATATCCCAATTGGAACTACATTTTTTTGCAGCAAATCCTTCCACTAAGAAATTTTTAGGATTATTATTATCATTATTGGAATAAAATTAAAATATATACATTTGTCCATTTTAATATATAACTTATTAAATATATAGTATACATTTTCGTAAAATATTTTGACAGTTTTGAATAACCAAATTGTAATTAATATTATAATTTGAATATAATCAACATGCTATCAAATTTCAGAATATTAGGGGTATTTTATCCATAAAAAGCATGCATCATTATTTGCACGTTTTTTGTGTGAGGTGCAAATGTGTTGAATGTAAGATAAAATTAAAAAAAAAATGAAGACGAAGCAGATAAGAAATTCCTAATAATATCCTTATTAATGTATATCATATTATGAACTAATCTTTCGACTTTAGAACTCCTTTCTCTTAATATAATCCGGATAAGAACGCGATATCTCTTTTGTTGTAAAATATCAGAAAGAAATATTTGTATCTATTATCTTTCAATGTATCTAAGGTATCCGATGATTTTCAATTCTATTGCGAAACTTCGAGGAAGAACTCGAAAAACACATTATTTCCTTCATCATGGAATTTTGTGGATGATTCATTTTTACTGCAGCTGTGCTTTTAAGAAGGCATAAAAGGTCCAGCATTCTAATTTCAAATCCATCTTTGAAATGAGAGACTACTGATGCTTTTTCAAAAATGTACTTGCTATACATTGCCCTTGCATTACTCCTCCTCTTACTCCTATGGAAATTCATCAAACTCAACATCTGGAGGAACAAATGCAGTCAGCTCATGCCTGGAACCCACCCTGGATTCCTGAACCCACTGGGGGATGTTGCATCTATATTGGCTAAGTACATTAGACATCCTGACAATAATACATTGCATTTAAGTAAGTGTATTAATTTAATCTTCTGTAAATATTTTTAGCCAGCATGTCATATATATAATTTTATTATTTCCAGTGATTTTATTCATACACATTAATTTATCATTCGTGATATGCATAGAATACGGATATTTTTTTCACAGATGTTTTCTTGTTTATTCTATTTGATGGAAACGACAGAAATATTAAATAAGCATACATTTTATTCTGAATCACATTTTTTACCCATGAAGCCCATTATCTAACTTTATGAATGTGAAATACCTCCCCATAAAACTTTGTTCACGTTGTTATTCACAAATTTACATTGTTATCTGACACTGAAAAGTATTCTTAAATTAATGAATGCATTTAAATTTTTTTTAATGAAAGTGATATTTTAAAATTGTAACGCTTTTAAACTTTAATAAAAAAAAATGAAATACACTTGTTATTTTTTTCTAGAAGTTATTGCACCACTAATGAAACGATAGATAGACTATAGCAAGAGGTGTTAATGAAATACATAGCTATTTGTAGAAATAACATTATTAATAAACAGAAACACTTTATTATAAACAAAATTTAAAGGCAAAAATTTATATTTCACTTAAAAAAGAATATCCCAATTTATTCATCAGAAATTTGTAAGGGTAAATAAAAGATAAGTTTATATTATTTCATACTATTACTTAGAAAAAATATAAAAATATTTAAAAATGCAAAAACAATTTCAAAAAGTTTCAGATTTTAAAAATGACCTCTTTCTAGTTTCCTTAAAGGATCCTGTAAATAAAAGGAAAAATCCTCTATTTATATTTTTCAATTCAAGTGTAAAAACTATATTTCATTAACATAAGATTTCCAAAGAAGATGATTTATTTAATTATTCTTAACCAAAGAAATCAAAATAAACATTTTCCTCCTTAGCAAGGAAAGTAAAATATGTACAACTTCAATCTCGGTTTGAATACCGCTACAAAGAAGCGAATGATATTTTTAAATTTATGCCCTCACAATAGTTTTTCCTTGATATTTCAACCATTATTTATTTTCCCATTGCTGTTTTGCGAATAATTATTTTACTTTGATTTTTTTACATTAATTTTTAAAAATTTCTTTCTTTAGACTTCTTCAAGCTCTTAGGAGAAAAGTATCATCAATTCCGAAATGAAACTATGTTTGTTTTATGGGTCGCCTACGTACCTTTCGTTATGATTATAAAAGCGGATGCTGCAAAGGTAGATACAATTTCTGGCATGTTTCATTTTGGCCGTAAAAAAATACAATGTTGACATGCGTGCTCTAATTAATTCCTTCTCTTATAACAGACTAATGCATTGCATAGAATTAATAAATTTTTACTAATCAACCCTGCACACAATTGAAACTACTATGTTATGGAAAATGCAAAAATGCTTCAACAACTCAATCATATTTTAGGCTTTTTTTGGATTGAAATAACGTATTAATATCCCAAATCGTATTATTATCTAATAAAAAGACAAAACAATTTTACTAGCCAAGGTATAGATAAAAGTCTGATTGCAATTAATGCTTCAAAATATATATCATATAATCATGCAGAATATGCCGAAATAGCCTTTTACTTAGTAATAAAATGTTTCCAAGAATTAAAAATTAAAAAGTATTAACTATTAGTGCTTTTATTCATTTTCATTGAAGTCATGATTATAAAAATTGATGTTGCAAAGGTAAGTACAATTTCTGGCATATTTCATTTTGGCTGTAAGAAAATAACAATATTTCCTTGACAAGTGTGCTCTAATTCCTTCCTTCCTTATAACTGACACGTGCACTTCATCGAAATATAATTAAATTTTATTAATCAACTCTAAACATAATTGAAAATGAAAAAATCATTTGAAAATGCGTCGATAATTCAATCATATTTTAGGCTTATATTGGATTTGAAATAACAGTTAATATGCCAAACAGTATTTTTATCTAATTAAAAGACAAAGCGATGACCAAGGGATAAATAAAAATTTGATTGCATTTTATGCTTCAAAATATATATTATATGCTCATGCAGAATATGTCTTCATTACGAAATAGTATGCTACTGAGTAATAAAAATTCCCTAAGAATTAGAAATTAAAAAATATTATTTATTGGTGCCTTCATTCGTTTTCATTGAAGTCATGCTTATAAAAGCGCATGCTGCAAGGTAGGTACATTTTATGGCATGTTTCATTTTGGCTGTCATTAATTGGCTGTTTCCTTGATATGTGTGCTCTAAATAATTCCTTCGCTTATAACTGGCATGTGCTCTGCATCGAGTTATTAAATTTTTATTAATCGTCTCAGCACATAATTGAAACTACTATGTTATTTAAAATGTAAAAATCATTCGAAAATACTTCAATAACTCAATCATATTTTAGGCTTTTATTGGGATTGAAATTACAAATACTATCCCAAACAGGACGTCTCAAATATAATATGACTGAGTCAGTGGAAGATACCCTTAGGAAAGCAAGAAATAATCTGATGAAAAAACTGTTCTCGGAAAAAATTCAAAAGTCCATAATTCCCAGTCATTATATTTTGAGCTGGGAGCTAATATTTCTTCAAAAAGAAAGACACTTTAGTATGGCATGTTAATTGGTTATTCATACAAAATATTCAAAAAATATAAACATAGAATTTTTTTATTTATTCTGTTCTTAATTTGTTTTACTTTGAAACTTTTTATTTGTACTGAATAATTTTACGCCAGCTTTTATCTAGTAATTTTATATTCTACTCTTCGAGTTTTTCTTTATATTTGTGAATTTTTACTACTACATTGTGCATATTTCTAACATCAAATTAGGTTTTAAATAATTTTATGTCCCACTTTTAAGATGCAATTATAAATTCAAAATATGTTTGGCACAGCATAGCCAAATTTGGCTCGTGCGCCTGTAAAACAACTATCCATCCATCCTACAAAAACTGGACGTACTATCTAACTAAAAGACAAAACAATTTTATTGACCAAGAGGTAAATAAAAATTTGATTGCAATTTATGCTTCAAAATACACTGATGGAAAACAAATCCCAACACCAAGAAAAAATTATTGTACAGTAATGAAATTTTAGGAATACATTTGTCTAGGTAACATATTTAATTGATTAAAGTTTCAAGATCACAGGTAGAGCCATTTCAAATGTGAAATGTTGGTACATTAGTAACCGGTGTAATCGCCAGAATTTTGAATGCAAGCATGCAAACGTGCATGCATTGTGTCGTACAGGTGTCGGATATCAGTTTGTGGGATGGAGTTCCATGCCTGTTGCATTTGGGTGGTCAATGAAGGGACGGTTAATGCTGGTTGTAGATGACGCTGGAGTTGTCGTACAATGATGTCCCATACGTGCTCGATTGGAGAAAGATCTGGTGATCTAGCAGGCCAAGGCAACATGTCGACACTCTGTAGAGCATGTTGGGTTACAACGGCGGTATGAGGGCGAGCGTTATCCTGTTGGAAAACACCCCCTTGAATACTGATCATGAATAGCAGCACAACAGGTTGTATCACTAGACTGACGTATAAATTTGCAGTCAGGGTGCGTGGGATAACCACGAGAGGGCTCCTGCTGTCATACTAAATTGCTCCCCAAACCATAACTCCAGGAGTAGGCCCTGTGTGTCTAGGCCGCAGACAGGTCACTAGCAGGCGTTCACCTGGCCTCCTTCTAACCAACAAACGGCTATCACTGCGACCAAGGCAGAACTTCTAGCTTGACACCACTCACGTCACAAACGGCATTGGTTTGGAGTTAGTGGAATGCACTGTACAGGGCGTCTGGCTCGGAGCTGTCCTTGAAGTAACTGATTTGTAACAGTTCGTTGTGTCACTGTGATGCCAACTGCAGCTCGATTTTCAGCCGCAGACGCAGTACGATTAGCCACAGCCATACGCCGAATACGACGGTCTTCCCTCTCAGTAGTACCACGTGGCCGCCCAGAACCTGGTCTTCTTGAGGCAGTACCTTCCCTTGACCACTGCCTCCAATACTCATGCAAAGTGGATACATTCCTGCCAAGTCTTTCAGCAATATCGAGGATAGAAAACTCACCTTCTCGTAGCCCTACAACACGACCTCGTTCAAACTCAGTGAGCTGTTGATAATGGCTTCTTCGTCTTCTCAGAGGCATCCTTGACGAACATTAACCCACTACGTCAAATTTCAACTGTAAATAACGATCACGAACCTTACATCGCTTATTTAAAGCAAACCTCATTTGCATGTTCATAGAGTCGCTACTAGCGCCACACTTACGCGCGTAGCTCGAAATTTGAATCGACGTCATTTTTCAGATGTATAAACACGCCTACCAAATTTCGTTTATCTAGCACAGCTCCTTCCTAGTGCTGGGATTTTTTTCCCATCAATGTATATATCATGTGCTCATGCAGAATGTGCTTCATTACGAAATAGCATGCTACTTAGTAATAAAAAGTTTCCAAGAAAATTATAAAGTATTATTCATTTGTGCTTTCATTCGTTTTAATTGAAGTCTAAATAGTGGAATACCGATTCTCATTGTATTTTGAGATAATAATGAGCTATCTTACAATAAATCTATCAATTTATGATTCTGCATTTTAAGAATCAACAACAGTGTTAAATAATAAATTTTTTTTTGGAAATTAAACATTATATAAAAAATTATCAGGAGTTATATTTATATTCATGTTCTTCCAGGTAAAACAAGAAACATGTTTAATTAAAAAAACTTTTTTAATATTTAAAGAATGACAAATAGCTGGCAAATTAGTTTTTTAAAATAAATATAATTTAAAACAAAAGGATATTTATAAAAAATTACATATTAAAGGTAAATAGCTTAAAAAATTCAATGATATGAGTGAAAATAGCAAGTAAAGAAATGTAAAGGAAATTCGAACACTCATTAAAAGCCTATATAAGAGCTTCATATATTAATTTAAAATATAAATATAATTTTGCAATACTCTTTCTTAATGATTTCTATTACACAATAATCAACCATATATCAAATCTGGCAGCTGTAGGTTTTAGTCGTCCTTTCTATAGGGCATTTTAAATGATTCTTGAATCTATAAGTTTCTTCTTACAATATGCACATAGTATACAAACTTTAAATATCATCACGAAATTTTTTAAATTGTATTTTATTTTTGATTTTCAATAGTTTTCTAACATAGAAAATACAATGTTATCATATTCTTGATAAAATCTTCATGTGAATGAGCTTAGTCAATTCTACTTTATCTAGGCATGATAATATTATGTGGCCATCAATCAAAGATAGAGTGCAGGCAGAAATATTTTTTCTATATGGCTAAATTTCTTTCTCTTTTCTTAAACCGATTTTTCAAGATTTATATAGTTGAAGAACTTTTATCTCATAATTATATCACGTTATGTAACAATTGATGTAGTACATACAGAATGATTATAGTTGAAGTTTCACTTTCAAAAGACTGATATAAAGAAAACACTAGTCAAAATGATCTGATTTTTATCCGAGTATACTTGAATTTATTTTGATAAATAAATAATAATGATAATTCAAGCATTGACCAACAGATAACGCTGCTGATAAAATGCTAATTAAAATAGATGACTTAGTTCTAAAAAAGCAAAAATGAAATCGATTTTTTTAACTGACCGTGAATTTAAAAAAAAAAATGTAAGGAAAGTAAAAACTGATGAAATCATCATGAAAAGAAAATCAACTCTTGAAAATCAAATTTTTGAGAAGAGTTCAGTATGCTAACAACCCTTTCCTTTTGTGTGCTGAAAACGCAAAACAGCATACTTCATAGAGTGTCGAAGTGTTTCAATGGCAGTATTATGGATGTGTTGCATAAAAGATTGTTACCCTTCAACTAAATTCGCATTCAAATTCCTGTCCATAACATCTATCATATGATCCCACCACCAGAAACAGCATGGATTTAGGTCAGGTGATAATGGTGGCTCCGCTGTTAGGAAATAGCGATTGATAATGCTGTAATTTCCAAAGTGCAAATTCAATTGCTACTGTATTTGTTTTGCAATATTCGTTGGAGCACCATCTTACATAAAAATTGTGCTATCCACATATCCGCATGTTGAAATTTGTAAAAGGAAGTGGTTCAGCAGATAAAGTTTGTTATTTACTCTACAAGGTACAGAACTCGAGGGAACAATCTCTGCGAAACATCAGTCAACTACAAATTTTACAATTAACTAATTCCACTCTTTTAAAAATGAAGAGACAATGGGTGTATTTGGAATGTATTCTTTCTTGACCGTATTCTGCAATTTTGAGTGTTGAACCTAGAAAATATTCATCATCTGTCACAAAAACTTGTATTTTCATGCATCTTTCATTTCTATTCGAATACGAAATTATAATGTCTCACTTTGGCAGCTAAGCAGAAAGCAATTTGCCTGCATATTTTTGAAAGGTAACCTCGTAGAAAGCTTCGTAAAATTTTAGGATCAATGCCGACAGGCATCTTTAAAGCTCGTGAAATTCCGTATGCACTAAATATTTTCGAATCACTACTTAATGCCCCCTTTTATGTTATAGCCACGTTTAATTATATCCTTCTTTGACGTTAAAGCAAGTGTCTTTCCTCCCTGTACCACATTTCCTGTGAAATGAAACTGTCTCATCGAATTTATCAAGTATCTTCTGTAATTCAGTAATCCGATTTGATCCCCTTCTTGACAGTTTTTTTTATCTGGAATTATTTAAAGTGGGTTCCCTCGAGGTAAACTATTGCAAGCAATCGGTGCCTCTCTACTTTTGTCCCTATATTGTCCTGGCATGAACAATTGAGATAACGCCGTTGAGACTATAGCCTACGGTTGTCCTGACGATACAACTATTTGCCATTGTGCCGTTTTGGTCACGTGATTTTCCAGAAGTAAGCGTGATCTTCTACTGTGCGCTATAGTTAGCCGCGTGTGAACCTACCTCTAAATGCAAATGTCACACAATCACTTTTTAGTAAAACTATTTCACAGCCAGAAGCCAGTCTTTCAATAACAGAATCATGTGAAATGCGGTACAGGGAGGCTTTATTGCTTTCTGAAACTCAGAAAGAAAACATTTATTCCTCGCCTTTCCCTTGCAAGTGTAATGTTCTATGCACATATCTCATGTCTTTTAATTAGTGTATTAGAATTAACATATTTTGTAAAGCATTTACTTTTAGTATCTTATTACGAACATAGCTCTATCACTCAGCGAACTTCCAAGATTTTTCTGTTGCAAAACAAATTCCTGTTGCTTCATGTATACTTATGAAATATCAGGTTATTCTGACAAGTAGTTCTTTTCAGCAGCCCTTTGAATAATGCAATTTTAATAAGTAAATAATTTTATAGTAACGTATTATTAAAATATATCATGTTCCATTTTTATGGAAATTTTTAAAGTTTTTACAGATTTATAATTCATTCCCTGTCAATTCACTGTGAGATTTCAACAACTGATATCAAAATAAGTTTAATTCAAAGAATAATAAAATTATATTCGTATACGTGTATTTTTATTTAATTATTTGCAAACATTAATCCTTTTCATTCTTTTAGGAACTGTTGAAAGGAATGAGAACGAATGAAAAAAGCTGGGTGTACAACTTTTTTGAACCTTTTTTTGGTGAAGGCCTCTTGACCAGGTATATTTTATTTATAAAACTAATCTACATTATTTAAATAAATGAATTGAATTCGATTCTATTTCTCAATAAAAATTCAGTTTTAATGTTCACTTTCCAAAAACTCATGATCGAATATTGCTATTTGACGCAATTACAGTTTAAAATTTACCTTTTTGTTTCGATATTTTAAAGATTTGTCCCTCGAAACATAAGATCATATCAATTTTTATTATGATTTCGAAAAAAAGAACACAATTCATAAAATGAAGGACCCTTTTTAAATCCTGGTGTCCTGAAATATTCAACTGGAGGAATCTTCATAAGTTCTTTAGTAATAGCTAAACATATTTAGATAAGCATTCTCTGCTTTTGTTTATTATTCGGCTTTATTACCGAAGACAGTCCCTTGTTTCGATTTCATAGAAAATGGATATGTTGATAAAATATAAAAAATAATAATTTTGCACTCTTTTCAGTGGAGGCGAAAAATGGAAGGCAAGGCGGAAACTGCTGACGCCTTGTTTCCACAGTGATATCATGAAAGATTTTCAGTTAATTTTTAATGAAAATTGTCAGAAACTAGCTGATTTCTTTCAAGGCGAAACAGAAAAAGATTACACCATCATTGATTATCCCATAAAGCTTTCGTCTCTGGATATGATGTGTGGTGAGTAAAAATCAATCAAAATATTGTTATGAAACTCCACTTTATTTCTCTTGGCAGTACAAAATAATTTGTTACTTAAATTCTAATAGCATTTCTTTGTTTAAGATTATTATAGAATATATCAATACACAATCAATCAGTCTTAACTGTAAAAAAAATGTTTGATAAGGTGCATTGATAAACTTTTTGAAATTATCGAAATTTGGAAACCGAAATTTAAAGTTCAAATTCTTGGCTTAATAAAAATAATTGAATTATATTGAGATACCTGCCTGTATTCACTTGTAACGGCAATAAAAAAATGGACATCTATGGAAAAATGGAAATTTCAACTCTAATAAATCTAGGAAAGAAAATTCGTCAATAAAGATGCTCTTTTGATAGTAAAAGCAAGACAACATTCAAGATGTTATTTATGTAATTTCCAATGAGCGGAAACAAACCAATTGATTATTTTAGTACAGACATTAGCTAATATGGAATTAAGAGGAAAATTTAATGAATAATTATGTTTTTTAATTTCTATTAAATTGTATATGATTTTTTTTATCTTTTCAAAGTTATTGTAACTTTTTTGATTAAATAAATCATTTCTAACTAAGATGCTATATCCATAATTTTTTTAATGATTTTACGTTGTCGTTTACATTTAAAAGAATTCTCCCATAAATTTTTGGCTATTGTGTTTTTATTAAATGCGATTCGCATTTATGTTTATGGAAAATATATCATTTGAATTGCATCCACATGTATTTATCCCCCATACCTTAACAACAAAGTAGTAACACCCTCCCTCTATCCTTTGCTAATAAGCACAAAGACAAAACAAAAAATTATATTATTTAATATTATTACAAAATATAATGTATTTATTATCATTTTAATGCCATTTTTTAATATAATTTTTGCATGAAATGAAAGGCAATTATATACTATATAAGGTTAGAATCAATGAATAAAAATGAATAAGACTAAATAATAAGATAAGATATATTGCACATGTTAAATCGTTTTATATCTATCCCTTATGAAAAATAAAATATTCAGTATAACTTTGATTTTACTTCAATAATTTTAATCAGCATTTATAATATTTATAAGAGGACAAGTATTTTAGTTAAAATGTTCCCATGGTTAATTAAAAACCCACATATAAATGTTCACATATATATTGTTTGCTTTTTATGCGGGAATGAAAATGTATTTAACAGCTTTAAACTGTATATCCTTTTTTTTTTCTTTTATTATAATGTAGAAGTATATGAAATATTTCTTCAGATTCTGCTGAATCGAGCCGATTTAATAAAATTATCATAGAAATAAGTTAATAAAATTTAAAAATTCGAATATATATGCTCGTGAGTATATGTATGCATACTCATATTAAATAATAAGTTGCTCTGATAATTTTCTTTTTCCTTTTAATGAATCGAAATTAAATATTAATAATGGAATGGTTCTTTTAAACTATTAGACATTGCTTTTTCTGGTCTTTGACGGTTAGAAGAAATTGCTTTTGTTCATCATCGTCAATTAAGAGTCCATTATATTCTTAATGTACTCCCAATGAAGAATGAAGTATAAATACGATCTGAATAGAATAAGGAAATTGTACATCAGATAATCTTTATAGATATTATTTTAGATTCTTTTCTTGTGTAATATATGCCTAAATCCTTTGTAACACAAAGTGTGAAAGCCACTTTTCAAAATATAGGAAAAACAGAAAGAATTTTTTTGTATGATTAAAATGCTGCTTTGTGCATCAGTCACCACGTTTCACTTAATGTTGAATTAATTTTGGTCGACATTCTGAAGTTCATTCTATTTTTCTTTTTTCCAAACATAACTTTTGCCTGTATTTGAGGCTTCAAATAAAAGAACTTTTGAATTGTTCTCCACTACTATTATAATTCATATAGCACCAATATACCCCCCCCCCCAATTTGTCAAGCGGGTGATTGCGTGCATAAAAGTATGCAAAATTCAAACAATGCGCTCTGTTTTGTTCCAGCTTGCTGTACTTTTATTACAAAAACAGGCGCGAAAATGGAATTCATATTAAATGTTGTGAATTCAATTGCTTCTGTTTGCGCAAAATAAAATAAAATAAAATTTTTCTTATGGGAAAAGTTTTAAATTTTTCTTTCCTTCCTTCTTTAAGGTGTTTTTTTTCTGGATTGGGATTTTCTTATTCTTATTATACAAAACACTCTAGATCAACTGATATCATTTCTACTGTATTTCAGAAACCATTTTTGGTGTCAGTGTAAATGCTCTGCATAATGAAAATTCACAATATGCTAAAGCAGGTGTAAGGTAAGAAATACTCCAACATTTGTAGAATAAATTGTTTAGATTACAAGTATGCTTAACTGTATAGAATGTCTACTTGATAAATAATTTTAAAATCCTAATTTTATTTTTAAATTAAAATTTTTAATTTAAAAATAAATTAAAATTTTTAAAATGTATATAATAATATACTTCCAATTACAAAAAAATAAATAAATGTGGTAAATATTATCATTTTTTACTGTTTGAATCAAGATGCCTACTTCAAAAAAACGAATTATTATGGAGTTAAAGTGTCCTATTAGCCATAATTTATAAAACTATCTTTTTAATAAATCAAAAAATATATTTAAAGTTTATACGTCTAAAAATGACCAAGTAGTGTCCTAAGATAAACGTGGGCAAAATACAAACTGAATTTTGAATATAATTGTGAATTAAAATATTTTCCGCATACTTTTAACTTTTTCTATTCATCTACATGTATGTGTATAACAATTTAAATTTATCCACATTCTTAAATTAACTTTTTTTGGTCATGGCAAATCGAATTTATTATTAACCTTAATAAGCTTTCTTATTAAAGTCTTGCGAGCTTTTCCGTTACAACACTCTGTCATCGATACAAGAGTAACACAAATAAAACCAAGCTAAAAAAAAGTGCAAAACAAGCCTAAATGAAATTTCTCTAATGTAACTCTGAATGCATTACCCTTTCCCGATTCCCTGATTTGTCCTTCACTATTCAAACTTCATGTCACTCAGCTTATAGATTTAAAATGCCTCAAAATGCTTTTTTGAGGAGCATTGAGCAAATGATCAATGCAAAACGCATTGAGCCTTTTCCCGGAACAATCATGAAAGAAAAATGATATGATTTAAAAATTCATTGACAGTTTGCCATTTTCTGAATAAAACTAACAAATAATAATTTAATTTTTAATTAACAAATTAAATAATGTTTATTGATTTATTTGAAAGGATATATTTTTACTTTTAGAAATTACATATTAGTTATTAAATATGTAAATCAAATAGTAAGTTGGAGTTTTTAGAGTTAAAATTTTATTGCTCCTAATCTTGCTTAAGTTTAAGAAATTATCTTCCAGACTTCACATTCAAATAATTGATTATACATCCGAAAATTTAATTTATTTTCTTTATTCACATCATTTGCATTATTATATCTAACTTTTATACAGATAACGCATTTTTAAAATTAGAAGTATGAAAATGTAATTTTTTAAAGGGAATATTCTTTAAATATAATGGATGATACCATTTTTAAGGCTATGAATAGCTATGTTTGCCATGGGATTGTAAAATAAGTGAATTAACTTCATTTGATTTTATCTCTACTATTTATAATACAAGAGTTTTTTTTAAAAAATTATCTCCCTATTTATATATCTCTAAAGTACACTTCGAAATAGATCAAGCCGTGACCTTCCGGCAACATTATTAAACCGACCTATATTAAACATAGACAGCCAGTAGCTTTCATCAGAATAAGAATTTAACTTGAAACTGTATTTGGAAGGGATGCTTTTTTCAAGATATAAATCAATAAAAACAATAATGATCATCAAGGAATGACACGAGTCGTTAGCCACTGAAAATGTCTATTCACATATAATGCAATAGTTGAACAAACGTTTATGACGAAATATCATCAGATTGCATATTTAGTGTATAAATGTTACGAGACATTTATTATGTGGGCAGTAATTAATCAAAACTAATGGTTGCAACATGCTTGTATCTTTGCCCAATAAGATAAAATTTGCTTCTAACATCCTTTTGAAGGTGTAGACTCATGTAAAGTGTATTTCAAAATACTGCATATACACCTCTCAAATTCGTGCATCAATATTTTCTTTTCTTTTAGAGATTTTATTCAGTAATTGATCATATTTCCTCCATGTTTTATTATAATGTTTATTTCCTCTATATTTTATTATAATGTTTATTTCCTCCATATTTTATTATAATGTTCAAAATTTTTCAGTCTTTCTTGTGATGCATCGGGATTATTTCTTAATAAATTACCAAGAAATTAAACTAAAAGAATTGTTCAAAAAACGCATGTTAGCATACTAAAATGCAGAAATTTATATTTCGATTAATTTCTAAATTTTAGTTTTTAATCGATTCATTATTAAAAATACTTTAGAATTTTATATGCTAATTGCTTTCAATTTCATTATAAAATTCACTACTATCCCGTAATTAAAAAATTACTTTTGTTCATAATTTAACAATCTATTAAATTCTGAGGAATTAAGCCATTAATGACGTGGATAATATGATGGAATATAAAAGTTGAATTTCGATTGTGAAAGCCCACCTTTCTCTCTTATTTTAAATATCTGATAATTATTTTTAGAATTATTTTTAATTTTTGTTTTGTTTTTCAGATTGGGTGATATCTTCATGAGCAGAATATATAATTTTTGGATGTGGTCCGACACCATTTTCAATGCAACAAAAACAGCCAAGGATTTCTATTATCATTTAAAAATATTGCAAGACTTTACGAAATCTGTAAGTTTTTTACTTTAAATGAATCTTTATGTTTGTTGATATATATTTTATTGAGAGTAAATGAAGACATAATTTCACATCACGCATGCATAAAGCCAGGTAGCGCACATATATTGGGCTAAACTGAAAGATATTAAGATTCGCAATATTGTATATTATTGTTGAACATTAAATGATGTTATATCCTATTGCTTGATATTGTCTGATAGTATAAAAGCCTATATAAGAGCGGGAAATACAAAATAGATATTATCAAATAAAAGGTTTCGAAATTTCATTTTCACGGGAAAAAAATACGAACTTTCCAAGTGGCTCCACTCTTTTTCTTTTCCTGCAGAAACCGATAACCTTTCTGAAATACATCATTATAACAATAAATATTTAATGAAGATCGGTGGAATGAAAGATTTGTAAAAACAATCATTGTAAAGGGCCCTTTACAACGTCGCAATCACAGAAAATGGGATGTTTTTGCTCTTTCCTTTCTTGACAGGAATGCACAACAGAAACAACAATCCTAGATCACCGTATGCAAAAGTTTAATTGTAAGAAAATCTTTAATAAGAAAAGTGAAAAGATTATTTTCTTCAATCAGGTGCAACAAATTACATGACAAAACAATGCAAGTTTATTGGCAAAAGTAGCCTACAAGTAGTAACAGCAACATCACACAAAGCGGGGAAACAGGAATTAGCGGGGACGGTATCCTCAGACCAAACGGTGATGGTTTTGTAAATATCCCGGGATATTGCTGGAAATCATTCCCCATGTGAATCATCTCATCAAATTTTGAATACAAAATTTGTGTTATCAATGAATTTTTCCCAAACAGTATGAATTCACACAGTGGAAAATCTCAATTGCGGGAAAGAAGAGAAAAGTTCATTAAAAATGAAAATGAGAGGAATAATATTAAGAAAATTAATTTCATGTAAACTATTCTTAATATTCAATTAATCAAGAAAAAAAAACAATTTTTATTAAAATGAAAAGGGCGTCTTTTAATACAGGAGGAGAAAGAAATTTTTTAATGATAGCAGTTTTTTAAATTAAAAATTCAAAACACACTGATTAAATAAGAATAAAACATCTAAAATTTCCTTTTTCAAACCCTCAGGTGATTAAAGAGAAAAAAGCCCGATACTTAGAAAATCAGGATGAGTTTGAGAAGAAAAAACGAAAGGCACTGATGGACATGTTGCTGGAACGCCACTTCAAATTTCAGGACATGAATGAAGACGACATCAGAGAAGAAGTTGATACTTTTATCATGGAGGTAATTATAATCTTTGGTCTCTCTTTTGACGTCTATAGTAAATGAAACAATTTAAATTTCTAATCCCATCACATTCCATAAATTATCATAATCAAATTATACTAAATTACCGCCTTTAACTCGGATAATCACATTGTTTTATGCATTAACTAACCACAAACACATGGCATTTCTTTCGGATATTTATTCTTATAAATGTATAGTAAAAAGAATCAAGATACAGAGTAGTTATAATTAAAGCACAAGTGTTTGAAGAACTGTAAAATAAAATCTACTTGGAAGAAATTTGTTGTATGTTATATTTGCAACATGGAGAAAGGAATTACGCAAACAAAAAAATTAGTTCACCTTCAGTTCAACTTTTTGTCATAGATGGCACTTCTAATTGGCAATACTTTATACACTGTAGTTAGAACATTGTTAAAATATGAAATGTGTAATGTATAGCAGCATTTGTTCAATATGGGATCCTTCAAGTTCTATCAAATGCTGGGAATGCAAGACAAGCATGATCCACAGTAGCACCTAATGTTTCCGGCTTAGTTGCTAGGGCATGTTTCATAAAGCTGCTTTTTAAAGCAATAACAGATTGAAGTGCATCTTTGTTGATGCGATCTCTTAAATATCATCACAGTCAGAAGTCACAAGGATTTAAATCAGATGAAAAAGGTAAACGCATTTTGGGAGTATCTGCTAACTATACGATCCTCACTAAAAGTTCGATGAAGCAGCTGTGTAACACAACAAGCAATCTAAGATGGTACTCCATCTTGTATGAATATTGTTAAATCAATACAGTTTCTGTATTTCAAAGCAAGTATCACACTACTTTCTCCATTTGAGTGCAACGGTTGCTGTTAAGGTGCAACCTCTGTTGATGTAACATCTTCGATAAAAGGAATCAATAATAAAGTCAGCAATAACATCACACCAAACTATATCAAACCTTGAACGCAAGAGTTTCCCAAAAATAGCATACTGGTTGGATTAACCCCATATCCTTCGAATCTGGGTATTTACTTGTACGGATAAAATAAAATGCCCATCAAAATTCAACAAAATCTTTTGAATCATGATTCGTCTTCATCAATTTTAGTTTGAATGAGGTTGGCAAAATCAGCTCCTTGTTGTGGATCACTGGGTTGCAAGTGCTGCAAAATTTCAATTTAATACGGATAACGTCATAAAATGCGGTGCAAGACTTCAAGTATTGACATCCATGGTTTTTACAAAGTCCTCGCTACATTTTGATAGATTGCTGATCCGTTAACCCTGAATCGCTTCTCTGATCTCTTCCACAATTTCTTCATTAACACATCATTTTCCTCTAGTTCCAGGAAGCCCTCCGAGTTCTCCTATCGGTTCAAAAATATTAATCATGCTCATGAAGCCATTCACAAATATCGGTTCTTTTCTCAAATCTTTAAGACAGCGATATTCTTTCAAAGCGGCACTATAATAGCTATTTTTTGGATGATGACATTTTTCTAGCAGAACACATTCTACCTTTAACAAAGCCATGGCTATAGTTTAAAGATACTCCATTTATTTATAATCATAATGATATTAAAATTGAAGTAGTATCCATTTTGGCATAGTACAGAGCAAATACAACATTTTAATAATCTACATTTTAATATCTACTTTAATGCTTCAAAAATGAACCAAAAGTTTTGATTGTGTAATTCATTTCCCTATATTATAAATATAAAATATTTAAAATTTATTCAACATACTCCAAGTAGTTTTTCTTCTACAGTCCTTCAAACATTTCCACTTTAATCATAACCACCCTACACATATATTTATTAGTCTTACAATTTTAATATTCGATTCATCAAAAGTATAAAACCCTTCCTTAAGGGTTAAGTATTTATTTAAAAGTTAAATCATTGCACCATCTATTTATACTTTTAAGTATCTGGATAAAAAAAAACATTTTTAAAGTATATATTTAGTATATACATGTAAAAATTAGAGTTTAGATTCTTTATTTTAGTTATACATGATTGAAATGGGCAAAACACGGAATTTCTAGGTTCTTATAGCGTTTCCTATGAGATTCAGTTTTTAAGTTAAAAAATTAGCTTTATCAAAAAAATCGACCCAAAGGCACTTTGGTGTCAGATACTTAAAATTTGATTTTTCTTACTGTATCTTGTGATTATTTCTCTTCAGCAAAATAAGCTTTCATCTCCTAATATCACGAAAATAATAATAATGAATAGAAAAAAATCAATTATCAAAAAAAGAATTTGCAGAAACGCTCAGTAAGAAAACTGTTTTTGGGATAAACTTTGGGAAGATTATATTGATTAAAATCAAGTTGGTCCTAGTTCAGTGATGACAAACCAATGGCACGCGATACAATATTTTGGGTAAACCATCTATCAAATCGGTTTGCATTTTACGATGTGCAAGTAATTTTAATTGACAAACTGAACTTTTTCCAATTTGAATTGTTGTAAATTAAAGAATTTGAAATGTTATTCATTGATTTCAATCTAGTTTAATATGGATTCAAATTTGTTGAAATAAGGAATGTTTTCGACTCAAATATTTAACTATTTGCAGAATGCTATTTTAAGTATATTTTCATCTAAGCCTGAAGTCATTTTCAGAGATGAATAATATCAAAGACTCGCTCAGAAATCGTCTGGCAGATGACTTCAATTCAGCATGCATTCTTAACATCTTACAACCAGAATACAAGTTATATGTCATCTAATCTTCCACAGAAGTCACACTAATGATACTGCCATTTTACAATTACACGTATAACTAAAATATTTATTACTATAAGTGCAAAATATATTTTTTCGTAGTAAATAAAGAGTTTTTAGTAGTTAGTATTTAATTTTATTATCTTCCCAAAAGTCACAGGCCAAAATTATTGGTGCACATCTTTACCTTTTTAGAAATTTTTTAGAAAAAATGACACATTGATTATTCTAAAAGGTGATTGTTCTAAATGGCACAAGACAACATCGTCAGTAAAAATTATTTTTTACTGGGGGAACAATAAAGATTATCTTAAATTCTAAATTTATTCAAAAGGACAGAATATTAACCAGATTAACTTTATTTTTAGTAATTAGATTAAGAGATAAAAAAAAGACAGTTTCTTGGTACTTGCTACTTTGATAAGTTTGGCACATATTTTGGTAATATCTAAAAATCACTTCAACCGTAATCTATTCAAAATATGAGGTCAACTCTACGATCAATTTTGCCAGGGAATCCGCCTTCTCACTCCAAGAAATATTTCCACTTACTAGAACTTCAAACTGATGCGATCTTTTAGTGTAGGATTGCTCTAATTAAAATGTTTTTGCATGTTTTATGAATGATTTTTAGTGGTTTCAAAGATGAACATGTGAATACGTACTGAAAAGAGAAACAGCAGACCTGCAAAAATAATTTTTTTTCTGGAGCTGAGGAATTACTAATGACTGAATAGATTGGCCTTCTAACATAACAATGGGATCAATGACACATATTCGATAAGCGAATGTCCGTTTTAAAATGATGCTAAAGAAGCATTCTTATAGTTAAAAAATTATATAAGCCATAACTAAGTGAAGCTGTTTCGTCTTATCAATTTCAGCAGTCTGTCTCAAAATATACCCTAAAAATGCAGGGTCGCATTCCCAATCGAAAGTAGATTACATGTTTGCCTTTATTATATTTTAATAGACAAACACAGGACTACATTAACATTAAGAAAAGTACGAAAGAATATAGCTGGTTGCCCTTTAGGCTGACATGGAATAAATAGTTAATGTTTCTTCAAGGCTCACACTTTCGAGCTGAAAGCGTCTTCTTATACTGCGGGACACTACTGCCATCTGCAGGCGAGAAAGGGAGAAAAGCATAGTGGCTCATATATCTTAATTTGCAGGGAAAGATAGAAGTGTGACAACAAAAAAATATGTTTTACAAATAATAATCTATATAAAAACAGTAATCAATATAATTTTATCCTTTTCGGCTTTAATATTACTGTTATGTTTCGACTTTCATAAATTTGTGTTGTCATGGAAGCTGAAGACGTCAGACACGTTAGAAGACGTTGCTCATATTTGTAAAGTAATTTCGAGAATATTTTCTTACTAGGGTCACGACACCATCGCCATTTCCATGATCTGGACACTGTACCTCATCGGTCTTAACCCAGAAGTTCAAGCCAAGCTCCACGAGGAACTGGATAGAACATTCGGAAGTGACAGGGATTCGGCCATAACTATAGACGATCTCAACAATCTGAATTACATGGAATGTGTCATAAAAGTAAGGTTTGCTTTAAATCATTACCACAGCTTTCACATAGAAATAAATAGTATTAATAAACTTTCATGAAAATGTAATTTTTGCATATTTTATGTGGATTGGTGCATAAAGTCCTTTATTCCATTCTGATCCTAACTAATATTGTAGCAAGAACAGATAAAACAGTGATTATTTGCTAAATTAATCCCTGCGTATGAAGTAGTAGCCACTAAATTAATTGAAGATGGTCAGATTTGTTTGTTTCTGTTATTACTATTAACTTTATTATTCAAATTTCCTCTAAAAAATACATTTGAAGAAAATCAAAGAATGAGTGAAGGATTCTTTGGCAAGACTTTTTCGTTAGATGAACTGCCACGTCACTTCGAGAAAGATTGTGGAGATTTTAATTTTGCAATACATAGACCTCGCGTTCAAAAGTAATACTAGAGCTATTATTGGGACAAACTTAGTCATTTTGAAGTGGGACAAGATGAAGAATATAATACTTCATTTGGCACTTTTTCGTCAGAATTTCTGCATTCCTTCAGCTGAAGAATGTCCTTTGTTTCTTGTTTCCACATTACATGATCACCTAATCAAACCGCAAACAGGCTATTCTTATCCATCGGAAGGCACACCGAAATATCTTAAAGGCCGGTCCACCCCAATAGCGATAGTCAGAGCCTGGTTAAGGCAGGGGCATAGGTGCTGTTGCCTGGAGCTCTCAAATCGAAATTTTAAACGCCTCCCTAAACTTTGTTTCTTCATTATTGATGTAATGAATCAGATGGAAGCCTGCAAAGAAGTTTTTGTCCCGGGCCCAATTAGTTATAAGTTGGGAATTGTGATAATGGTTTAAACTGTGGTTCAGTCCTAGGGGCTATCACCAGCCAAGGTTAAACATTCCCGAAGGAAGTACGTCTATCATCAGGGGTGGAGTCAGACCTCCACTTTTTTTTTGCACCTAATAGGGCACAGAAATCAGAACCAGTTATCATGCTTCTCATGCTCAGTTACGAGGTGACCCCTTCCCGTGGGTATACACAGAAGAATTTCGGTGATATCGGGTTTCGAATATGTGAGTAAAAGTCCCCAAACCTAAAATTTGCTACAAGCAACAACAGAAAAGAATCACGGGTGAATAAACCCACTGCACGTGTTTTCCTCAATCCACTGAAAACTGTTTGCCTCATCACGTGTGAACAAAAACATATATGCAAATTCTTTTCATATAATGATGCCAGATACAACAGTTATCTGATAAAGTCCATTCATTGTAAGATATAGAGACCTCTACAAATTGTAATGAACTCTTTTGGGTGAAATCTTATCTATTTCTGTTTACAAACATTACATTGTACTGTTCCCATTATCATATCTGAAGGTAACTAAAATAGGAAATATTTATGAAATGATTTGAACTTCTTATAGAAGAATATGTCAAAATTATGAAACCATATATTTCTATTTATATCTTGAAGTGATTCCATCGCTCTTTCTATATCTAATCAATTTTAAATTGTGAAGTTCTTTGAATGACTAGCGATACAGATGAAAAATTTAATAGATTATCAAATGAAAATTGCTAGAAATATTTATTCAATTTTTACTTTGTTTTTATAATACAAGATATAACTACAAAATAGCAAATTTTTTTTTACTACTAAATATTGATAAATTGATCATTGAAATGCTGTCTATTCAATATTATGTATTTATGTTTCAATGTCGCATTTCACTGTTTGACTGGGGATAAAAAGCTCCTAATCAACATGAAGTTCCTCTTTAAAATTAAGAAAACTGGTCAGAATTAATCTTTTATTGCAACAGTGTGTCACTTATTTATTGCGTTGATGAAAGTATATCATTTATGTAGATTTTGATTTAAAATTTTCCCAATAACAGGATTACGAAACTAGCAAATGTTTGCGACAATAATAACAGAAAGGAAGGTCAAAGCGATCAACTTACAATTTTGTCCATAGGTCTTCCACTACCTACTGTACGTAAACGGGTATGCTCTCAAAAGCCAAATATTGACTTATCCATCAGAGCAGCACTCCAATCCAATATTCATTCCTTGTTAAGTCGATTTCAAGGTATCGATTTCCTCGTTTAGTCATTCCTTGTTAAATCGTGACCCGGAATACACACCTTAACACACCAAATCTATTCACTATTTTCTCCACGGGGGATTTCTTTGTTACTCACTTGGGTTCCATTCGGCTAAAAGGAGCTAAAATTAGGCTATAGAAAACATGACAGATAAAACAAAAAAAAGTTAGGATAGGGCTTTTAGGGCATTATTTGAGACAAAATTTCGAACACTCGAAAATTCTAATGTAAAGATGCAGCATCAAAACTGTTAATAAAAGAAAATGTAAAAGTTTTAAAACTTGATTCACAATATTTTTAGCTCTCCCTAGTATTTATGTCTAGTAATGCTTTCATTTTCTATATTATATATATGTATCTTATTGAATCTTGATATTTCTACATAATAGGAATCTAACAGAATCTACTCTGTTGTACCAATTTTCGGAAGACAGGTCTATGAAGACACTGAAATTTGTAAGTATTTCCATGCATGATATAAATTTCATGTAAATTTGCAATACATCTATGAAAGAAAATTACAATTTTTAAGAGTTAATGTATAATAATGAGATTTAAAACTATTTTAAAGACTTGTTAAAATCCTGCTAAATTTTTTCTAGATGTATTTTTCTTGCAAATAAGGAAAGTATATATGTCTATTATAAAATTATATTCAATTATTTACAAAATAATAAAGAGTTAATAAGTTTGTCAGCTTTAGATACATTTTTTTCTCTTTTCAATAAATATTAAAGTGAATGTTTGTAAGATTATACTAGTAATTATATTTATTAGTGTAGCTTTAATAATTCTGAAATTTTCCTGTAAAATTTCAAGGATTTTCTTAATCAAGCTAAGCAGTTTTATAAATATTAAATAAACCTGAATTGCAATTTACAGATATCTACATAATTGTTCAAAAATAAAACAAATTAAAATATTTCAATAGATAATGTTGCATCGAACTTGAACAATTTAACTTCACGACTTCTACATGTGCGCATTCTATTCATCTAAACATTGGCGTCACTTTCTTTATTCTCTCCAATACATAAGCAATAAGTTATAAAATTAAATTGATTTGGCGCATTTGATGGACTTCTATACATAACTTGATCAGGATTCCGTACAATAGCAATGAATTATCTGCAAATAATCATCGTAGAAGAAGCGGTTAAGTAAATAATACGAATGCTGCTTCCTGGCTCTTTGAACATGAAGATGCGAGACGATGGCGTTTCAATTTTGGAGTTACTAAGTATCCTAAGTATGTTACTAAGTATGATTCGAGTATCCTAAACTCTCCAGATATTTATGCATTCAATACAATAAAAAGTACCCAACCTAATGTGGCGGTAATGCAGGCTAGACTAAAAAATTTAAATCGGACAGGCTGAAATTCTATGAGTTCATTTCTCTGCTTACCATTACCAGAAGACAAAGTTTTTACACCAAAACAAACTGTTATAATATGTAATTTCTCACTTAACCGGTAAATCATAGAAGCAATTCCCAGTAACTGATCAAGTTAAAACAGAAGATTTTGTATTGATAGTTAATAATCTGCACTGCACACTTCAAGAATTTTTAAGATAAAAAGTAAGTTAGGTGAAACTGTACAATTTTAGCATGAATTCTGTAATACCTGACCTAAATGAAGGAAACAAACAAAACATTAACGTTGGCCTAATTCTTAAGAAAGTTGGCTCAAACTAAATTTATTGTTCTCTGGTAAATGATACACAGATATGAAAAGGCAACCCCAAGTTAGAGACAAAACTTACAGTTTTTAGTTTTTGAAAAATTATGCTGGAAAATACTGAATCCGTATGGTCGTCAATGGATACTCGTTCTTGGTGTTGGATGGTTTGTGCTTTAATAAAATTACTATACCTGTAATTTAAAATTTAAAAAAAAGGGTTTTAAACTTTTTTCTCAATTGAAGGGGTTTTTTTTCATGTGTAAAATTATTCCAATTAAGGAATATGTGTTCCCGTCATTTTACAGAGAAAATATTATTATTTATTAGGATTAAGTATATGATATGCATTTAATGAGGAAACATAGCCGGATATTGTTTTTAAAGAATGTGTGCAAATTATGAATCCAAAGCATTTTGTGTATTTTTAGGCGGTCAGATTGTCCCAAAAGGTTCTTCTTGCATGGTGTTGAACTATTACCTGCACAGAGACGAATCCGTTTTTCCCGATCCTGAAAAGTTTGATCCAGATCGATTTTTGCCAGAAAACGCGGCTAACATTCCAGAATATGGATTCCTTCCTTTCTCCGCTGGACCGAGAAACTGCATTGGTAAGAACTTCTAAAAGTTATGAAGCTTTTTTCCAGCGACATAAATTACTAGAAATTATTCTTAATTTCTTGCAACTGCGTTACACACACATATATATGCACCCCAGTTGAGTGAAATAATATTTAATTTAATCATAACAAACTTCATTTTTTCCTGTAAAATCATGAGTATAGGAAATTGGTTCATTGGTTTATTATGCCATTCTACAAAATAATGAGCTGTATTCATAATGTGACTAAGTTACTAATGAACATGATAACAAATTTGGTTTATAATAACTAGTTTACTGAATCCGGCTTCACTTTTATTATTTATTTTAATATCATAGATCACTATCAGATATTTTTTACTACAAGAATTTCTCGTCATAACTCACTATGAAACTGTTATTAGTCAGTGTGATTTCATTCCATTAAACATTTATTGTGAATATTGGTTCGAGAAATATATTTTTTACTAAAAAAAAACATGTTGTAAAATAAACACTACAATTGTTAAGTGTAATTCAGACTACGAATTTCAAGGTAATTAGTGAGATTCTGAAGAATCAGGAGCAATAGGCTTACATTAACCTGGTACTAGAAGTGAAGTATTAAAATGACAAAAATAAAGAACTAATAAGTGATTCTAATGAATGCTCTGGATTCGTCGTAGAATCTTCTACTAGTAATCAAATGACATTGATTAATACATCATAATTATTTATTTATATGAAGCATTATTTGTTGTTCAATGCACCATATTTATTTATTTATTTATATGAAATATTATTTGTCGATTAATTCATCATATTTAATTTTTCAAAAAGCATCATTTTGATTAAATTTATTTAGAAAGAAATAAACACGTTTATATCATGTATTTCCAATCATAGCAAACTATTTTTACCAAAATGATTGCGAAATGTATTGCAGTGCAAACTGTATATAAACCATAAAATGTGACCGGTGGTTGGTTGGTCCTAATTAAGATAAGCCTTCTTGTGTAACATTAATTTATTATTAAAACATATAAGGTTACGTTACACTCAAACACAAACAGAGAGTGGATAAAACACGTCAACACATAACGATAACAGAGGCTTAACTGACTATCTCTCTAAGCACTCACCAGAGGGCGGCGTGTAATGAGTGAATCATAGTGTAGGGCAAAAAGAGAGTGCTACAGTCTCCCCCTCTGGCTGCGCCGACGTCCCGGCAAGTAGCCAGTACAAGAAGTAGGAGCTCTTGTAGCAGTCTGTGTACGGCCTTTTTTTTTTTTTTTTTTTTTTTGGCCTTTGGTTTCTCTGGGTAAAGGGTTTAAGCCGAGAAGATTTTGGCACAAACAAAGCTCATTGATTTGTGGCATGGGGCGTCACAATAATTTTTGGTTCAGATGAAGCGTCGTTATTTGTGTCATGAGGTGCAACAGTGATTTTTGGTGCAGAAGCTTCGTGATTTGTGGCATGGGGTGTCACAGTGACTTTTGGTGCAGATGAAGCGTCTTGATTTGTGGCATGGTGTGCCACAGTGATTTTTGGTCCAGATGAAGCGTCTTGATTTGTGGCATGGGGTGCCACAGTGATTTTTGGTGGTCGACCTCACTTTCTGAGTGGAGCAATTGGCTTTGAAGCCACATCTTTAAAAGGCGAAAGTGCAGAAACATGATAGGTTGCAATAAGTTCTGACGGCTTGTCAAGACTAGAAATAACATATGATGTTGGTGAATTCTGAGTTAGTATAAGATATGGACCATCACATTTGGGCATAAACTTTGAGGTCTTCTTGTTTTTTGACTTTGCTAATGGGATGCAAATTTACCAAAACTTTATCACCAGGAGAAAAATAAACAGTTCTTCGATTTTTATCATAGTATTTCTTCCGTTGATCTTGCTTCTTTTCTATTCGGTCTCGTATGTCATTAGTGATGTGTGCAAATCTTTTGAGATATGGGGTTATCTCTGGAACAAAGTTATCATTTTCAACCACGGCTTTGAAATTTTACACTACATCGTCAATAGTGGGCAGTTCTCTTCCAAATTATAGGAAGGCAGGAGTATATCCTGTAGTATCACAAATAGTTGCATTCATGGCAAATCGAATTACAGGGAGTTTCGAATGCCATGTATTATGTTCATCTCCCATAAGTATTGCTAGACGAGGTTTAACCCTGACTGACGGTACTTAAAAGTACCATTAAAATCTAGCTTATATCTTTTCTCTATGACTAATTTTGCTTATTGTATTCTAAAGAACACGGAGAACGTAACCCAAATAACATGAGGTGAATATAAGCTAAAAGTAGGAATTAAAAATATTTAATTAATAATTAAACTAATTAAGATATTTCTGTTAATTACATTATTTTTCTTGGGGTTCCCTGGGATGATTCTGCAAGGAAAATAAACGACTGGTGTGAAAATAAAGTTGAAAAATAGACGGCAACATAATTCAGTAAATAAAGGGTTAATGTCTCTGTTTTTCCTTTCGACAGGGTTTGCTTGGGGAAAATAGACTGGAATTAAACATTGGTCTATATTGAGAGTACAACAGATTTGTTGCATTACGGAACTAATGAATTGTGATCCGTTATCACTGTTGATTCTTCTAGGTATGCCATACTGCATAAACACGTCTTCGATTAATGTTGTAGCACATTCATGCGCGGTGGCATGAGCAAGAGGGAATAATTCAACCCATCTTGTAGCCCAGTCTGCCACAATAAAAATCCACTGTTTTCCTGTAGCCGTCCGTGGTAGAGGACCAAACAAGTCAATCGAAATTATCTCGAATCTTTGAGAATATACTGGAGTTTTTAACAATCCAGCAGACTTTTGGTTGTTAGCTTTGTAACGGTTGCATTCTTGACAATGCTTTATCCATTCTGAAATGTAGGATTTCTTTCCAGGAAAATAGTATCATGAGGCTATTTTATTATAAGTACCTTCAGTGCCGTAATGTCCAGCTGTAGGGGCATCATGGTTTTCTCTAAGAACTCTTTCCCTTTCTTGCTTTGGGACAACCAATTGTGCTTCTTCAGATTCAGAATCTGGAGAGTAGCGATAGAGTAAACCATTACTCATAAGGTAACCTCGGTTTGACCAGTTAGCAAAATTTTCATCTTTATCATTGTTTTCGAAACAGTCTATTTTTTTCTTCAAATCGTCATCTTTTAACTGTTCTTCACGCATATCACCGGCCTTTTTTGATAGTAAATTGATAGATATAGTGCATAATTTACAATTAGAATTGTTGTGAACACATACAGGTCACGAGAGCATATCAGTTATAACATTAGCTTTACAAGGAATGTGTTCTACTGTCAGGTCAAATGATTGTAACTGTAAAGCCCATCTTGCCAATCGGCCTGTTGGTGATTTCAGACTCAACAGCCATTTTAAGGGTTGATGGTCAGTCACAACTGTAATTTGGGCACCTTCTATGTAACCTCGGAACTTTTCGAGAGCCCATACGACTGCTAATGCTTCTCTCTCGGTTGTAGAATAATTTCTTTCAGATGAAGTAAGTAAACGACTCGCATACTCTATGGGATGTTCTTCTTCACCTTTTCCTTGAATAAGGATAGCTCCTAGAGCATAATTTGTGGCATCTGTTCGGATAATAAATGGTTTAGTGTCATCGTCATGTTTTAGAACCGATGGAGAAATTAGTTTTTTTTAATGCATCAAATGCACACTGCTCTTCTTCACTCCATTTCCATGTGGTTTTCTTCTTAGTAAGATTGCTTAATGGGTGAGAAATTTCTGCAAACAGATGTATAAAACGACGATACCAACAGCAGATTTGCAAAAAACTTTGGACTTATTTTGTGTTTTTGGGAGGAGAAATTTTTACTATTGCTTCAACTTTTGCAGGATCAACTTCAGCACCAGCCTTGGTGATATAGTGACCTAAATATTTTACTTTGGGGCAAGCGAAATTACATTTGTTTCTATTAGCATGCAATTTAAAGTATTTCAGGTGATCAAATACTTGACGTAAATCTTCAAGATGTTCTTCAAATGTAGAAGATACAACAATCAAATCATCTAAATATGCTGAAGTCTTGACTTTAAGGCCATTTCGGAAAATGTCTATGAGTCTTTGGAAAGTCGCAGGTGCTGTTTTTAATCCAAATGACATCCTTGTAAATCTGTAAATTCCAAATTGACAAACATATGCAGTTTTGTCTTTTTCAGGAGGATACATTTGAACTTGATGGTATCCACTTTTTAAATCAATGGTAGACATGTAAGCTGTTTGTTTTGCGGTTTGCAATAGGTCATCCATCCGCGGAAGAGGATAGAGATCAGGCTTTGTAACCGCAATGAGCTTCCGGTAATCCACGCAAAGACGAAAATCACCGTTGGGTTTTGGAACTAGCACTACTGGAGCGGCATAGGGAGAATCGCATTCTTCGATTACTCCACAGGCGAGAAGTGAATCAATTTCCTTCTTCAAAATCTCTTGTCTGGCAGGAGACAACCTGTAAGAAGGTACTGCAACAGGAAGCTTATCTCCAGTATCAATTTTGTGTTCGATGAAAGGTGTAGGCTCTCCTCCTGGTTGAAAGTATGTCTCGTATTCTACGAGAAGGGAGTTGAGGTGACGTTTTTGTTCATGTGAAAGATTTGTTCCTTCATTTTCATGAAGATCACAGGGATCTGGAGTAGTAGGAACTGCCAGCAGAGCGTTTATGTTAGGTGGTATTTTAATAAAATCATATTTGATTCGCGGAGATTCTGAGAAATACCAATGCCTGTTGCAGAGATCTAGAACGATTCCTGCTTTACTCAAAAAGTCAACACCTAGAAGAGTTCTGTTTCCTCGAGCGTTTTTCAATACAATGAGTTCTGTCGGAATACTTTTACCCTTAACCGTAATGTCTACAGTTGTAGTGAGTATTTCCGTTTTCTGAATTTGGCAATCAGCTAGTGTCATATCTATAACTTGGCTTTTGGATTTAAAGCCGTTCTTCTTAAGAAGTTCAAATAGCTTTTCTCCAGCTACTGAATGTGTTGCACCTGTGTCGGCACAAACAGCTGCATGAGTGTCACAGACAGAGATATCAATGATGCTTATTTGTTTATCCTCCATTGAAAAACTGTAAAAGTTCATATGATTGAGACTTGACAATACAGCAGGGTTTAGTTTCAATGCTGGGTTGCATGTGAGACATTTTGCTTTGATTATTCCAGGAGCTCCACAGCCATAACAGTTCAGGGGTCTTCTGTCCTCTTCAAGTCTCTCATTATTTCGTTCGTGTACTCTGTCTTTGTTAATGGAGTCCCGCCTACTTTGACTGGGAATCCCAGACAGAGACAGTGGATCAGGATTATGTTCATTTCGAAACTTTGAGCCTTTAGCGTTAAAAGTCCTATTTCTATTTGATTTTCCATAATCAGCTGGTTTCTTGAAGTTTTCCGACTTGTAAGCTTGTGTTTCTTTACTGTTTAGGCGCAGACTGTCGTAGGTGTCCAGTTTCTCTATTAGGTCATCGGGAGTGACCTATTCAAGCCATACGTCCAAGAAATGGTCCTTTACTTCAGGAGGGACACGTTTTTTCATTTGATCGAAGATCATCAAGTCCTTTAGCTTATCAAAGTCCTGGATATTCAGTTCTTCTAACCATCCTTCAAAGTAATTTCTTAACTCAAAATGAAAATCCTTCCAAGATTTTTCTGAGTTGCGAAAAGATGTCGCAATTTCTCTGCGTTTAATTTATATCTTTTTAAAAGCATAGATTTTATATGTTCGAAATCTTGAGCTTTTTCCTCAGATTCTCTTGAAATAATTTTTACAACTTCATTTGGCAGGATGTAAATATGCTACCCAATTTTTCTTATCTATTTTTAAAAATTTCATTTGTCTTTTAAAGACAGTAATAAACAGTGACGTGTCATCTTGTTGAGGGTCAAACTCAGGGATTAGACTCTTGAGTTGAAAATTTAGTTGATTTGGTGATGCAGCGACGGAACTTGAAGGCGATAGCGGTCCAAGTTTTTGGACTTCTAATTCCAAACGAAATTTTTCTAATTTAAACGCGTTTTCACGTGAAAGTTTTTCTTCCTCTTTTGCGGCAATCCTTTCACCGATCACCGAATTTAGGAAATCTCGCACAAAGTCTTCATCGTAGTTTTTACTGTGTATTATTAGGTCTTTTATGTCGGGGAGACGCGCATCTTTCGGGACTTCAATACCCATTTCCTCAGCCACAAAGATGTGATCGGCTTTAAGACCCTTACCCAAGAAACTCATTCTTGTTGTTAGGTTTAGGCACTTGTACACAACACCTTTCCGTTTTTCACAAAATCACGTCTTTTACAATATATTTAAACGAAATTTAAGAGTAACACTTGTAATCACTAAATAATTTACAAAAATAAACACAAATACGCAAGATTCATTAAAGATAATATCAATTTCATAACAATATAAAGTTTTAAATTATTGTAATCAGTTAAACCTTATGAATTTCTTTCTTGAATGTTATCATAACATTTTAAAATTCCCAGTGATTATATTTAATTCTTCAATAAAATAATATTTACCAAAATTTATTAAAAGAACATGTCATTTCTTAAATAATAATCAAATCAAGAATAATCATGAAAAGTTGTGCGAATACTCACAAAAAGGAAAAAGAAAAATATATATATTGTATATTTCTATACCAAGCGCTTAAAAAATAAAATACAGAAAAGTTCTGACAGAAATAATGATCACTTTATTTTTATATATACACACATTAAATCTTTCAAACCACAATCCGAAAAGATCTTTCCTTTTTATTTTATTTATTTGCTCCAGTAATAAAAGATCAGTAGGTTTCTACTCATTTAATATTATATCATAAATGAGTCATTCAGATTCTTTTTCTGTATCCGGTGTATTACATTAATATTCCGAAAAGCGAAGAGAGAGAAGGGGGGAGGGAAGAAGAAATTTGGCGCGCCGAATAATGGCGACGAAAAAGAGCAACATTTGCGTTTCGTTCCGAAACCGAAACTGACGAATGAAACTTAAACTATATATTATTAGGTTGAAAGAAATATATTTTCAAACAAATATAATTTTTTAACACCAATAGAAAATCTACATATAGAAATATGAGAAAAGCTTTTAAAGAACGGCTTTTACAAAACTTTAAATTGACTGTTATATCATGAGTTTTATACAACAATAGTATACATATGCCAGGGGTGTGGCAAATTAAGTTAACACAAATTTATTTAATCTAAGCGTATGAATGAGCATGGTATTCTTTGCCAGGATGGCTAAAGAAATAAAGTATTCAAAAATTGAAACAAAAATAAGTACTTATCATTTAATGAAGCAACGATGGGATCTATCACATCCGTTTGACAATAGAAAACCTTTTTCCTCCAGGGCGGGGAATTAACATAATCCAATGAAGATAAATCTTGCACAGGGTTTGCATTCGAATTGCTTTTACCTGAAAAAAAATTGAGCCAAACCTCTGTGTTCGGAACTTTTACTCTGTTTTTTGAAGGCTGAAATTTAAAAGCACGCTTGAGCGCAATGCGGGAGCCGCAATTAAATGCTGGGCGTCAATGTAAACGCAATTAAAACATGTTGGGTGCCAATGTGACCGGTGGTCGGTGGGTCCTAATTAAGATAAGCCTTCTTGTGTAACATTAATTTATTATTAAAACATATAAGGTTACGTTACACTCAAACACAAACAGAGAGTGGACAAAACACGTCAACACATAACGATAACTGAGGCTTAACTGACTGTCTCTCTAAGCATGCGCCAGAGGGCGGCGTGTAATGAGTGAATCATAGTGTAGGGGAAAAAGAGAGTGCTACAAAAAGAGAAAAACGTAAAACCTGCTCCCATTAATGAAATAAAAATTATTACTGAAAAGGATATTTTTTTTAAATAATATAAAACAAAAGAAAAATGCTAGTAAATGTTTTGTGACCAATAATTTGATAATTAAATTTTTATTAATGAAATAATTACGATTTGAATATAAGGTTAATATTCTTAATATTTAACAAAAATTGTTTCATTCTTCATAAAAGAATTATTAATAGAAATCAAGCATTAATATTCGGCAATTTCTATTAGTAATTTGATACAAATGATAGTCACAATTCCATTGAAAATAAAAGAGCAGATAAAAAATATTGACTTTAAAGTCAGGTTTTAAATAATGGATACAATCCTAAACAAAAGAACTTAAAATATTAAAACATATTCCGTGCTCAAAATAAATAATCAATGTTAGGAATTAAGCTATACATAAGGATTTTTTTTTTACTTGGCCATGCTTTTGTACAAGTGATGGTAAAAGCTTTAGCATAATTTAAAATTATTTCTTAAGTGTTAATTATTAAGGGATTGTATTATTTATATTTCGATAAGATTACGTGTAAAAAACTGAAATAACTGTCACTTTAGATATGCTGATTAAAATATAGGGAGAACAAGATAATCGATTCATGCTTATCACAAAATAAATAGCAATCACATTGAACAGTGATAATGAATAACTCACATTGTTCCTTTTTATCTTTAACCAATAAATCTCGATATAGTGAAGTGATAACAAATATCATCAAAGCGCCGATTGGCTTCTTATTTATTTGAACTGAAACGGAAGTCTAAATTTAAAACCATAGATATAAATAATTTAAGACATTATATACTTATATCAATGTAAATTTCAATAAATCTTTAATTATCAATTACATTAATAGGAAGATTTATTTTTACATTAATAAAAGCTTACAAATTTGATTTTTGATTGTAAAAAAACTCTACAAGTAAAAGAATTCGCAAAGAACGAAAAGAAGAAAAGAAAATCTCACATTCGGCGTTTGTTTTATATATCTATACATAAAAAATTTGAGTTTTCTAAAAAATCATTACATGTGCCCCTATTCAGATTAAACCACAAAGCATTTATAATTTGATTGAACAATTGATTTATTTTATCATGCATCTGATGATCTAACAATTGTAACTTTAACTCTATGATATTGATGTTTCATATTTTGTGAATAGAACAAATCTTCAAAATATGTCATGCAGTTTTTTTTTTTTTTTTTTTTTTGAATGAAGATTCTTATTTAAGGCAAATGAAATATTTGGATGTGTTCTTTCTTAGATTCGAATTGTATGCTCTGCAATTTCCTAGTCCTTTTCTTCAGTACATCATTTAAAATCATCTAAAAATAAAACTTCTCTGCTCATTAACATTCCATATTTCTTTTTTTCTTCTTTTTTTCTCAAACTTGGCTCACATATTTGTAAAATATTTTAATTTCATCATTACTTCTAATTCATTCAATTATCTCATTTACGGAAAGTCGTTTCTGTAACATGAAGTGTTCTCACAATGATTTAAACAATTTATTTTATTCAGCAGTTTAAACAAACTATTAATCATTATTTGATTGAATTTCATTGTATAATGTTTCAGGAAGCTTAGTTTGCCAAATAGCGTTTAAAAACATTATCAGTATAATAACAATAACATGAAAAGATATCATCTTTTTTAAATGAAGAAAAAAAGGATGAATGATAATTTATACAATTTTTATCCTAAACTGAGTTTCAGCAATCTGGAATTTCTACATACAACAAGGCGTAAGCTTTGGTCATGCTTTTTATTTAGTTCATCAAGAAATTCATTTAGTCCATATTTTGATTAAAACATGACAGTTAGAACGCATTTTCAAATAGGATTTGGTTAAATATTTTATTACTCTTATGTGAAGTTCTTCAATATTTTATTGAACTGAATAAAACAGATAAATGGACAAATTGTATTAGCGATGTTTAAAAATATTAAAATACTTCTAACAAAGTTTGACATTTTCACTAATGATTTTTAAATGAAGGTAAAGTTGGTTCTCAAGAAAATGCAATTCAAAATATTTATTAATAATACATTATATTAAAGAAGATATTGAAGATAATTTTTGAAATTTTGTACCCATGTGTAAAAATTACACGTGTTTTTATATCTTTTTCAAAACGAAAGTCGAAAGAATGGAGATAACAAATCAAGATAATGGTAGAAAGTAGAAAAGGCATTCGTCGTATTTCAAAGCAACGTAATATGGTAAAAATAAATTTCGAAATCTGATATCTGTAAAAAGATTAAAAATTATCTTTGATAAAAGAGCAAACGCCCTGACATAAGAGCAAACAATAACATTCTCCCTATAAAAATGGCCGAGAACGTTTTAAATATATGGATTCAAAAAATATATTATATATTAAATCCATTTTGTACGAGTGAAGAAATTTGAAATGCTTTTTTGAAGATGTTTGTATCCATATATTTCTACTACAAGCAATTTTCTCCTATAAATTTTGTAAAATACAGCAACAGATATAAACTTCAAAGCGAACTAAATGGAATGAAACGATTGGAATATGGAATATGAATCTATTATTAATAAACTATCTGAAAAAGCAATAACACATTTTACAAAAGTATAATTTAACAACTGATATGTGGTTTATTTTGTTGTTGTTTTCAATAGCACTTGTCATTGATAAGCAATCTGAACGCTGCCAACGATTTTAAATCTTAATTTGCGTCTCTTGTTTTTCAGTAGCTACAACTAGGGTAAAAAGTTCGATTTAGCTACTTCGTGCTTCAAATTCGCTTGCACAGTCCCTTTTTACCGGGGACAACATTCTCACTCCTCACAGATAAAACACAGAGTAACAACCATGCCCGAACCGGAATTGGAACCCGGGACGCCCAGAACACTATAAAGACACGCTATCACTAAGCCAGGACGCCGTCATGGTTTAGTTTAGTTTAGTTTGGCTATTTTAACGTCTCGTAGTAAAACAACACTTGTGCTATTTTGGGAAGTACCTCGTAATTTTGACCCATGCTCAGATGACGAGAACGACACCTGAGCTGGCACCCCCTCTCCATACCACGCCACACCAGCGGAAGGACGTTTGGAACGACAGATTTTACGTGCAAGAAACCCCCTTACACAACGGTTCTTCGGTAAAATAGAGTGTCAAACCTGAAACCCTCCGGCTCCGATGCCGGGACCTCACCACCAGGCCACCGTGGCCCAAACTGATTCGGGGATAAATCCCTAACGCAATCTGAGAAAACTGCGTAAACTCTGGGAATATATATATATATATATTCCATTGATTTCCTTTTTTTTAACGATTGTTTTTATTGCTAACATTTAGATTCATCTGTATTTTAGCCGTAACTGCAATTGATCTCACTAAATACAATGATAGTTTTTTGATAATTTTAAATTTTGTTAGAATCCAAACTAATTCCTAGTTTTGATAACAATATTTAGTTTTAGTCTTTGTAATAGGTTTTCGTTTCATTTCCTAAATTATATTAATTTAGGTTTGTTTCATTTTTTTTGTAGTTTAGTTCCGTAATAATTGAATTTTTGAAAATTGGTTTATAAAGCTTAGCGCTTCAATTTTAGATTACTCATTATCTATCTATTTATATATATATACATCTCTCTCTCTCTGTGTGTAAGGTAATAATATCATATGAATCATGATAATATAAAAGATTTATATCATATATAATGATTTATATAATCCATATGAATCATGACTTGTTGCTTGATACTTGTAGCTGTAATTTATAATATCATCCATTGCTATAGAATATTTTAATGATTATCCTGTTTTTTTTCCAGTTTGTAAAAGTTGTTGTTGGTAAAAATTGAAACGAATTTTCTTAGATAGGTGTCGATTTGCAAGTTTTCTGCTAACGAATTTTGTAGCATTTGAATTACTCTATCTTCTCTTTTGAATAATAGATGGCAATACCTGACCCATATTCCTCACTGCATAGTGGAATTATCCAAATGACATGAGATGCTTTTTGTAGGATGAGCGCATGTTACAGTCTTGTCTTGGCTTTCGTTGTTTTTGTTTGTTTTGTGTGATCATGAAAAGAAATGTTCCTAAAACATACGTTACTTTGCTTCCACAGCACGGATCATTATGATCTTCATTTTATTCACAATTTTCTATTCTTCCATTTCTACCGGATCATCTATCCTTTTCGAAAGACGTCTCTTATTCAGTGAATATCACTGTTTAGTATTAAAAGAATAAAAATAATAATTTGCCTCACTTCTCGAAAAGTTGAGCATTACTCATTTAATCTTTGCTATTGCATGAATTTTGATGATCTCAGCTAATGTTTTATATAACGAAAATTAATCATCGACATAAAAGGAATAACACTTTTTAAAAAATCATATTTTTTCGTTGTAAGAAGATAAATTATTTAAATCTCTAGATCTAAGCATCGTAATATGAATATGACAAGCTTTATTTGTATTTATATAGTTTCTAAAAATTTATTCCTAATCATAGCAGCAATAACATATGTAAGAAAGTTAATCTTAATATGTGTGTGTATAAATTAAAGAAATAATAAAATAAAATAGAAGCTATATAAAATATATGTTATATTAAAAAGTTATTGAAGGCGGAGAAAAATTTATACCTACCAAAATGTTTTCCAATGAAAAATTATTTTTTAAAAAATAAACTAGTGTAAAATTAATTGCGATGTTGTAACAAGTTTCAAATTTATTGAGAAAAAACTATAGCGTAACAGTTATTTTTTACCCAAATCTGATAAAGATTTGGAAAAATAATTTTCTGATAGAGTTCCTACGATATGTAAAACTTATAAACTTCTTCTAACCATCCCACCATCACTGAACGTTAGTTTGGTTTAGTTAAATTAACGTCCCGTTTTGACGCTACAATAGGGCTATTTTGGAGCGGACTTCGCAATTTTGAACTGTGATCAGATTACGAGGATGACACCCCATCTCCAAACTTCCACACCACACTAACGGGAAAACATTTGACCCCCGATGAATTTTACGGGAACCAGACCCGCTTACACGGCGGGTCGGTTCTTCGGCTGAATCACACCTCGAACCTACAACTATCCGGGCTATCGCTGCCCACCACTGAATGTAGCAGTATCGACAAGATAGGTACAAGAGAAACGATATGTCCTCGCATCTTTATTTGCATCTTGAATAATTCAATATGAAATTAAACAATCTGAAAGAATCATTCAGTTAAAAATCTTTATACTATTAATAAATTTAGTCTAACAGTGAAGGTCATATTAAATAAATTTGTGAAAATTAATATTTAAAAAGGCTTTTATTTAAATCTCAGTGATATAAATCATCTCTCATTAGGGTTATGTTTTCAAAGGATTTAATACATATTAAAATTCTAATTTCGCTATCTATGAATCGATATAAGATAATCAAACTGAATTAACAAAGAACTAAAGTATTGTAACAACGGCTGATAATCTAAGATTCGCATTATCCAACTTACAATAAATAATTCCTTCAATATTCCTTTCTATTTTTTTTTTTTTTTGAAATTTTTTATTCGCTTAAAGGCTATGTAAATTAGATAATGCATCACTATTTTTCTAATCCACAGACTATCTATTTTCATTCCCGTTTATAAACGAAAATTGTCTTTATTGTTATTAATTTAGCACAATGACTAAAATGTTATTAATTTAGTACAATGACTAAAATGTTATTAATTTAGTACAATGGCACTTCCAAATAGATTAGTAGAATAATCTATAGTTTTTTGACAGGAGCTTCATACTTTCTTGTCGAATACGTTGAAATATTTGTCTTCTTATGCATTCCTTTTTCCTTAACTTTTGATAGCCGCCTTTGGCTACCAGCCGGTCCACCGATCTTGATGCTATTTAAATTGTCAGTCAAATAATTTGGAACCTGTCATTGTCAATTAAATACTTTATGTGACTTGTCTTTGAATATTTACTTCATCAACATATTTTAGAGGTTCTCATTTTGGTAGCTGTATAATTCACAAGTGCATTTTTAAAAACTTAAGCCCGTAACGTACTATATGTCAATTTAATTATTTGTCAGCTCCCCCAAAATTTCAAATTTAAATTAAAGTGGAAATGATTGCAGAAATTAATATAAAAATATTTTTTTACAGAAATCAAGCCTATTTTTTAAAAATATAAGTGCTGAAAGGAGAATCTTTATGTGTACTACAGAATAATTTTCAAAAAATTTATGTAATATTTCAAGAATTAATCTGTAAAAATTTCTTAGATTCATCACAAAATTAGATTGTACTTTCAAAAGGATTCAAAATGATGCGAATAAAAATATATAATTTTGTTATCATCTATAAGCATAATTTAAAAAAATATTAAGTCTAAATTTTATATATATTTTAATTCTAATTAATCATGATCTGTGAAATATTTTTGACATTCAACTTTTAAATGGAACAGTTTATAGCAATCAACATATTCTTATCATCTTAAGTATCTCCTTTGGAATGGTTGATGAAGTGTTTTAAAACTACCATCTTTTATTGTATAGTGATTTTCAAATATTCGTAAATCAGTCAGTTTTAAAGACTGACTTAATTTACATTTTTATATGTTTAATGTGCAATAACAGTTCCTTTATTTATTTATTCAGTTCTTATCAATCTGATGGCGGCATATTAATAAAAGATAATTTTCCCCCATCTCTCGTAATGCGCAGCTTATGTTTCCTCTTTATTGTTGAAAAATATGATTAAATTACTTTTTCAAATATTTATTAAAACTCAAAGATAAATTTGTTTAGTAAAATATTAGTATCACTAAAAGGATAATTTTTTAACATGATATAAAATATCAAATTTGTGCTATAATATTTTCGAGAGCTATGGGGGAAAAACGTCGAAATTTAGCTTAATTTTTAATTTAAATTCGAATTAAAAATTAGAAAAAATCGCTCCGAGATTCACATTCTCGACCCGTCAAGGTATACATGGGCCAAATTTGGTAGCTCATGGTCCAATGGTTAAGTCTGTAGAAGGCCAACACACACACACATTGAGCTTTATTATAAGTATACATAATAATCATTTGTTTCCTTAATGCTGTCGTAAAGTGCAGAAATTAAATTAGTATGTTTTCCTTAAATAATTTAAAAAGAAATTTGAATAGTTAAGATAGAAATCATGTGTTGCATCTTGATATGAAAGAATTTTGTGGAACATGGCAGAAACTCTAATTAAATAAACAAAATTGTGTCTGCTTATAAAAAGACTTTTAAAACTTTTCATTTCAAGAATTTCACATAACAAACTTATGTAGAATTTTAGTTTGTCAATCAATTATTATATCGTGGAGAGTTCTTGAGATATTTGCAGTAATCTGAATTTATTCATATTTTTATTTGGCACATTTTCAAAGTGAATTTTCTGATATTTCAATGATTTTATGCAATGCAAATAATTACTAATCAAACTTTCTTATGAAAATTTGATTCAGATTCACAATTAAAATCAAAATAATACATATATTTGTATCTAAGTGTCAGACAAAAATGCTGAAAAATGTTGTATTCATATGCAAATAAATAAAATTAGGATGCAATATATTATTTGGAATGCATATCAGTCTATTTTTTATTATAGAAATATACAAAAAACAGCACAACTTCTAAATAACTTTTGTTTTTAATTTTGATGTCTATCCCCCCACAAAATTAATTTATTAAATTTTATTTTTATCATTTTTTTCGTTAGCATCACAAAATATTAAAATCTTTCATTAATTATACAATCAAAAATAAATCGTTCCAATTTATGCTTTTGTCCGTTAAGAAGATAATTATAATTGAAAAGTCAACACCTTTAGATCAATTGAGAGGAAGCAATATTAAACAATCTTTTAAATTCACATAATTACTAGTTTGATGAGTTGACGATCGATACATCATTATTTCCTTTGTACAATTAACGTATTTTGAGCTTTACTAAGGCCATAATACCTACAGCATAGAAATGCAAAGATTTTCAGTTTTCAAGTTTATATACTAGGGGCGTAATAACTATAACACCTAACTAATTTCATTGAATTTCCAGGTAAAGTGTTTGCCATGCAGGAGATGAAGACTATCCTCAGCTACATCTTGAGGAGATTCGTACTAAAATCGCTTGATGGAAGGGAGAAAGTGAAGCCTGTGATTCATGTGGTTCTGAACAACTCGATACCCATTCGTATTCGATTTAGAAATAGATCGAATGATAACTGATAGTGATTCTCATCTTTTTTATGATCATTGTTATTGAAGCAGACTTCCGAAATTCCATTTCAAATGACTCGGCTTGCCATGATCACTTTTTGTGTGTTAGTAAAATTCCTTATGTTGATTCCTTGTATACAGTGAAGAATAAATACGACCATATACCTTTAAAAAAATTCAGATTTGTTTCTCGTACGTGATGACTAGACATAGATTCATAGTTTCATTTGCATTTCTTTTACAATTCATCCTCAAATATGAAATAAGCAATGATTTATTTTTACTTGTAAAATATTTTTGAGATTTATATATTGTCACGATTTGTCTTACGTCAACAATGTTTGCAATAATAAAAAATCTGACAATAAGTTTTTTTCTTCATTTGTTGCTTGTTTCATTACTGTTATTATTGTTCTAAATTACAGAAATTTGATTTAGTCAAAAACAAGGGGGAAACTCAAAGTACTGCAAAAGTCAGTTAGAATAAGACAAAAAAAGTTATAACATATTTTCAACAATTTTCAATCGTACTTTGTGCATATGTGACAGCCCTAATAAACTAAGATTTTATAAATAATGAATTATGAGTTTTTCTACCATCTACATCTGTCGATGCATCTTTTCTAAATGAGTACACGTTATGGTTAGATTCAAATAAAGGAATATGATGACAAATAAAATAATGAATCACCTCGTTCAAATTTCGATATTTATTTGACATCGATTCATGACCATCCAGAATAAGAATAAATTACAGATTTAAATACAGTGAATAGATTATTTTCAAAAGCTTTTAAACTACACATTTCCAAAACGTTCCTTCCAAGCACCCTCCAAGTCTCTAACCAAAAACAAGAGTTCAACATATTAGCTTTTCACTGCGCCATCTGCTGACATTCAGGTTAATCACCAATATACGTTATTGGAAACCTGTAATAAAAGAAAATAATTAACTTATATTCAATAGTTAGTATAGCTTACACCTGAGACAATTACGATGTTAACTTTCAGGGGCATGTTTTCACAAGCGTTTGGATGATGGACAGTGGTATTTTCTTCCACTGAATTTGAGATGAGGCAGTTTTTTTCACCGATTTTGAATGGCTGCTGCACCTCATAATTCTGTGATCCAACTCTTCCCACGGGTTTTCTATGGACCCATATCTGGATCTGGGCATTTCAGCTCAATCGAAACATCCACTGCCACCATATCAATCCCTAATGGACTTTACAGCATGAAAATTGGCGCTGTCATTCAGGAAATAATAATAATCCCAGACGTAAAATTGTTGTCTAGAATAGTGGAGTAGGATACAATGTTTGCTTATCATGAATTGCGATCGAAGATCCCAGTTTATAACATCAGAAACATTCCCAGATCATAATTCCACCTCTGCCCAAACTGTATCCATGCATGCGGCTTACTCGAATCCTTCATTCTATTAGAAATTGAATCAGGATAGACACAAACAACAGACTTCGACAGATGACACAACTACGGCACACAGCGATATAGTAGTCCTCCGTTCAGGACTCCTCTGTTCAAGACCTCTCTATTCAGGCCTACTAGGTCGAACACCGCTGTACTTCTCAGACTCTTGCCTTATATAGTAGCAGAAGGTGGACCTGAAACACAATCAGGAGCATTCAGGTTGTATCTTGGTCCCTAATGGGCAGATCGGAAAAATTCTCAATGTTTCGGGTATTATCCATTTTGTCACCAAAGTCACCAAGTCGCCAACTTATCGCTAAGTTTGTCACTAAGCCCTGGGATCTCAGACGTCACACCCGGGTGTCATTCAATACAGAAGACTGTAAAACAGTATTCTTTACGATGACATTATTATTGTGAGAAAGCAAAATTACGGGTTTGTAACAATATTAAATTGTAATTGAGATTAATATTTAACATCAATTAGCTGCTTTTAAACATTATGAATGAAATTTTGTGTTTTCTACATTGCATCAACAAAAAAGGTGAGAATAAATAAATAAAATATTGATCTGTTTATAATTTAGAAACAATCATTTATTTAAAAAAGTTTTCATTTGGTAATAATTATAAAGTCAATTATTAAGCATTGTATTTGTAGTCAATAAAGTTTTTTCATAATTTTTTTGTATTTTTTATTTTATTAAATGAAATGCTTTTTATCTCATTACCTTAAACTGAGTAAAAATACTTTTGCATAGGTTCATTTAAATGATCAAACCACGCAATTTTTCATTCTTTCTGTCTTATTTCTCATAACTAACTCAGTAGAGTATCTGTCGTAATGCGGAGGAAGGGCAGGTCTGGTTACAAAACCACCGTCCAGAGTTCTATAAATTAGTTTCTTTGCCCACCAATACCAGGAGACAAATATTTATACCAAAACTCACTATTATCACAAGTGTGTTCTCACTTCTTAATATACCAGCAGTCCATTTATTTCAAGCCACGCAGAATGGGAACGCAGCCCGGTGAATCCTAAGTGTCGGTAACGTGACCAGTTAAAGCAGAAGACTCTATAATGATAGTTTATATATGTTTTTTATATGCTGCACTGCAAGTTTGAAGAAAATTAATTTTATTTTCCTTCTCCTCGTAAATGTTTGTGCCTCAAAAATAAAACTTCGTTTGCTTTTTTCATATTTGTATTTCAATATGGTTTTTATTAGTTTTATTCCACTTGCTGTTGTGGTTATGTGGTTGGCTGGAATTGTGCAGGTTGAATTCCGCCAAGGATCGAACTTGTGATGTTTGGGTTTGAAGTAGCGTAACTTAACCATTCGGCAAAAGTGATCATTAATGCCTAGCGGATGTTACTAGCTTATTAAGAGTCACCACAATACTCCCCCTACAAGTGAGTCTATAGAGACGAACGAGTTTCATAGCGAAAAGCGTTATGGCGAGCGAAGAGAGAGTGTTGTTGTTGCGTCGTGTCTGACGTCTTTGGTTTGGTTGTGTTTGCTCCTGGCAGATGGCGCCACGAAAGCTGTTTGAAGATTCATCGTCCGTCCTCCCACAATTCTCCAATGTGGCGATGGTGTCGGCAGGAATTGTACCAGTAGTATGTTGTAGTGTATTTTGAATTTCACCAAGGATCAAACCTGTGATGTTTGGGTTTGAAGTCGCGTAACTTACCCATTCCACAAAAGCGATCGCTAATATCTAGCGGCTGTTACTGGTTATTGTCCCTCATCACAATGAAGCCCAGAACACATCTTTAGTTGTCCTGTCATTGCTGCTGACATCTTTGGATTCTTCTGCCCTCTTTCGAGGGAAGATGTTCCATCCAGCCTTCAGGCTCCGAGGCTCACTGAGCTAGTCCTAAAGACTTTTGGACACATTGGAATTTTTTATTATCCATAGAAAACGACAACAACACCAAACATGTTTTTGTTCTTATTTGGAGAAATTTTGAAACATCTTTAAAATTATATATTGCAAATCAGTAAATTACTTAATTAATATCCTAATAAATTGTATAAAGGAGAACAATTATAAAAACTATTCCTTTTGAAATATTTAATAATTTATTTTGAAAAAAAATACGAGCTTAAATGATTAGTAAAAATCAATGTATTCATAAAACAGATTGTTCCGTTGAAGTTTGACAGAATTTTGTGATTTTAACATTTACAAATCCAACTTTAACGGCAACGAATCACTCAATACCTTTTTACTTTCCTTCTTCAAATTTCAGAGCCACTTTTCTTTTCCAATGATATCAATCTGTAGAATTTTCAATCTGTGGATTCGTTTTTCCGAATCCGAATACCGAATCTGTGGATTCGTATGCGAATTCGTTTTTCATTTGCTTCACTTTTATCTGTAATCCTTTCTGTTTTCTTAACATGAACTTTTCTATTTTTATTCTCGAATACAATAGAAAAAATACTGAAATAGCCAAAAATTCATAATCAATATTTTTATAAATCTTGCTTTAACAGATTTCCTTCTGTTCTATAATATAATATAGTTCAAACACTTTAAACTTGATGGATGAAATTTGAACTGGAACCTCTTTATAACAAATGTGTAATTTTATAATTCAAATTTTGAATGAATATTCATTTATAGGAAATTTGGCAGCTTGACGCCTGATTAAAAAAGGGCAAAACAGATGCAAAACTGTGCTGTTTGAATAAAAACTATGTTCAGGTTTAGCATCTGATGCATAGTATTTTAATGTGACATCACTGCTCACATTAAATACTCTAAAATAAAACTGTTTTTCAATAAAGAAAATCCCTTTCGCATATTAGAAGGTGATAGCTGGTCTAAAGAAAAATAACTTATCATTATATTGATCAGAAAGTTCTCAGCAATTGGATGAAGAACATATTAGAGAACAATACGGCAATAAAGATATGATGAATTTAATGAAAATGTACACAAAGATTTGTTCTGCCAGAGAAAGATAAATTTAAAATTCTTGTAAAACCATGTAATGCTTACTTCTCTGTATTGAAAATTTATAGATTCAGTGTAGTGAAGCACTAATTTGTGCTTCGGCAACATTTTTATACACTGAAGTGACAAAAGTCATGGGATAGCAATATGCAAATATACAGATGACAATAGTATCGCAGCGAAAAAGTATAAATGCGCAGTTCGTTTTCCAGAGCTTTCATTTGTGTTCAAGTTATTCATGTGAACAGGTTTTTCGTGATTTATGGCGGCACGACGATAATTAACAGACTTTGAACGTGGAATTTTAGTTGGAGCTAGATGCATGGGTCATTCCATTGCGGATATCGTTAGTGAATTCAACATTCCGAGATCCACAGTATCAAGAGTGTGCCGAGAGTATGAAATTTCAGGCATCACATCCCATCATGGACAGCGCAGTGGGCGACCACCCGCACTTAACGACCGAGACCACCGACATCTGTGTAGAATGGTCAATGTTAATAGACACGCAACACTTCGTCAAATAACTGCAGGAATCAATGTGGGACGTACGAGGGATGTGTTCGATAGGACTGTGCGGCGAAATTTGTCTTCCTTGGGCAATGACAGCAGAAGACCGACTCGAGTGCTTTTACTGACAGCACGACATCGCCTGCAGCGACTCTCCTGGGCTCATGAGCATATCGACTGGTCCCTAGACCAGTAGAAAACCGAGGCGTGGTCAGATGAGTCACGATTTCAGTTGTTACGAGCTGATGGTAGAGTTCGAGTGTGTCGCAGACCCCACGAAGCCATGGACCCAAACTGTCAGCAAGGTACTGTTCTAGCTGGTGGTGGCTACATAATGGTGTGGGTTCTTTGTACATGGCATGGACTCGGTCCTCTGGTGCAACTGAACCGATCATTGACTGGAAATGGCTATGTTCAGCTGCTTGCAGATCACTTGCAGCCATTCATGGACTTCACATACCCACACAACGATGGGATTTTTATGGATGACAATGCGCCATGTCACAGGGCCAGAACTGTTCGCGATTGGTTTGAAGAACATTCCGGACAATTCCAGCGCATGATCTGGCCACCTAGATCACCCGATATGTATCCCATCGAGCATTTATGGGACATCATCGAAAGGTCCGTTCGTGCCCAAACTCCTGCACATCCACACTTTCACAATTATGGTCGTCTATACAGACAGCATGGCTCAATACTCCTGCAGAGGACTTCTAACGACGTGTGGACTCCATGACACGTCGAGCTGTTGCACTTCGCCGGGCAAAAGGAGGACCGACACGATATTAACAGTCATCCCATGACTTTTGTCACTTCAGTGTATAACGCCAAATAAGCATAGTTTGGATGCCATATCTACATTCCAATGCTTTTTTATTCTCTTCACACTGATAGCTTTAAACCATGAATATACAGTCTATATATCCCTATGTTATATGGATTTGTTCTTGAATATCTGGCAAGCTATATATGGCTTGCCAAAATCCTTTCAAATCGCCATATATACTAAATCACCATCTAAGTAATTAAATATGGTATACAATTCTCTTAAATTCACACACATCAAAACTTCTCGGTTGAACAAGAAATGTTTTGAATACCTAATAAAATATCAATTTATTCTTGGAAATAATGCACTATTCACCTTACAATAAGTATTCTCCACTTTCCCTCAATAATTATCTTTAAATTTAAACATTTCCCAAATTTTGTGGTGGATATATAAAAGTTTTATTTAAGATTGAAGTGCAATAAAAAGTATACTCTTAATTAAACATATATTTTTAAAAAATCGCTGTATATTCTTTCGTCGATTACAAACCAGTATATGTTCACTGTATTAATATTGCTAATAATGCAATAATACAAGCATAATTAAGAAGTCTCATATTACATGCTTATTGAATATTCAATGAGAAAATAATTCTTCGGTTCAATAACGTTGAATAATTTAGCGAATTCTCCCAGTAAGGGAACAGAAAGACGTGTTAAATGAGAGTATTTCTAATTTAGTAGTGACAATCATAAATTCGCGTTTTTAGTCCTGTGTGCAGTCATCAACTATGTCTACAGTTTCCTTTCAGTAACGTGTAAGTTTTAGAGCACTTGAGTCAATATATGTTCTATAGGTCGGATGAGTGGAACAATCAATCGATTTAAGGATATTAGGAATAATTCAGTTGCAGCTGGTGACTGGGTTTTTAGCTGGCTGGAATTTCAAACCTAATGATTTGAATCGTATCAGTCAGTGCTTCAACAATAAGAATGAAAGAAATTTCTGTTTGCCAATCAAAATCAGATATTTTTATTTTATCGGATATTTATTTTTCTAGAAAGAAATCAAGAAATACAGTTCCGCATCTGTTGTTTTACTTAGAAAGTTTATTACGAATTATCCAATTTTATTTTTTAATTAGAGATAAACAACTCAAAATTTGTGACTTAAAATATCTGCCAAATGCATGTTTCTTATCAGGGACACGATACCATAGCTATCTCCATTATCTGGACCTTGTTCCTACTCGGACATCACCTGGAAATCCAAGCAAAGCTTCACGAGGAATGAGACAGAACATTAGGAAAAGACTTGGGGATGCTTATTTCAGTGGACGACCTTAATAACCTTACTTACATGGAATGAATCATAAAAGTAATACTTTTCTATACTACATTTTTGCAACATATGCATTTCAATTATTGCTGTTGATAATTTTGTATTTCAATCAAATCTGTAGTTTGGTCATTATTGATGATTACACGATGACAACCTCTGCATATTGTCAGAATTTAAAAACTTTTCTTTAAAAATTTATAAACTACTTTCCTAACAAACTGTATTATATTTCTGATTGTATCTAAGCTTTCTTAATTCTTATATCCCAGGAATAGAACAGGATCTATACTGTTGTTCCGATCTTCAGAAGGCAGGTCAATGAAGATATTGATATATGTAAGTTTTACTTATCTTGTTTTTATTTATATGTTGAATCAAACTGAGTACTTATAAAGGAGTCTAATATTAGCTTGCTGAAGAATTTATGAAATTTCAATGAGCATTTTAAAAGAAGAGGGATTAAAGTACTGGCTTTAATTAATTACTAAAATATTTACAAAATATAAATCCTGTAAAATGTTACAAAAAATAAAGATGAATTATTCGTAAATGCTATATTTAATCCTGTAATGCGTACACTAGAGATTTTAAAAATACAAAATTGTCGTGCATCTGTGTATAAAAAAATTCTGAGAAAAAACTTTCAGCTTCATATTAGTTGGAAGTCATTTTTTAACATACATTTTAGGATTTTTTTTTTCCTTGCGGAAATGGGAGCTGGAGGATTGAAGCTCAGGGCACTTGATTTTGTTTCTGGTCGGAAGAACTAAAGAGGAAAATGGTGAATTTCGAACATTTATTACTATTTTTGCTTTATGAAAGAAATGAAAAGACAGAGAAAATTATTAGTAGAGATTCAAAGATTGGTAAAACTGGATATTGCTGTTGTTGGGAAGAAATGGCATAGCAAAGAAAGTACTTTATAAATTTGAAAGTGCTTTTAAGAATATAAAGATGTAGCAAAGAGTATTCAAAGGATAGAAATTATTTAAATACAAAATTCCATCCATATTTTTAAATTCACAAATCGTTGAAATGAGTAAAGAAATTAAGGCAAATTGTAAAAATAATTATGATAAAGAAAAAAATTTAAAATAGATACAACAAAAAGAACTATGGCTAAATATAATACTACTTGCTCACAATTTGGTTAAAGCTAAAGATGAATCTTCCACTTAAAATCTTTGAAATTCCTTATCTATAATACGATGATAATAGTTAGTTAATCAACAGATATATCGCGGTCGGTATGGGCTGGTTGGTAGGTCTTTGGGCTCGTGTTCGTTAGGTTACAAGTTCGAATCCACCAGTCGAAGATTCCTCGCGTGGTGGTGACTGACACAAGTATAAATCTGTCGTGGTCACGAAGTCTTCCATGGAGGGATTAATACCTTGGGGGTAGTGATTCAGAGGTGATCATTCTCTGATGCAGGTCTAAATTACAATCTGGGGTTGAGTGAATGAAAATTCTTGAACGAATGTACCCCCCCCCCCCGTGAAAAAGGTTGCGGCGCGTGAGTGGGAAGAAATGGTACTCTTGGCTCTAGATGGCGGCACTGAAAAACTCAAGAGACGTACCCTAAGCGCTGTAAGGAACAATACATGTATATCCAGCTGATTGCTGGAAATTTTGAATAGAAGAATGTGTTTATTTCCCAAGTCGAAAGGCTCTCGTTCGTCATTCTTTTATATTTTAATAAATCCTTTGTAAAATATAATAAATATTTAATTTAATTTTCTATATATTTTACTAACAAAATTTTTGTGCAATAAATATTTTCTAATAAATGAAAAAAAATTAACAGAAAAGAGGAAATTAAAAGAAACGGAATTTTATTAAGAAAAATTAATATGGACAGTTGAATACTGACGAGAATCTTCAAATAATCAATCCAAGCAGTAACTTTGACATGTTAAGACTCATCTAATCATAAGAAGTTAGAGCTGAAATCCTTCTTCCTTCAAAGAATAATAAATCTTTGTACATTGTCTTTGAAATAGAAGTTGGGACCGTGATTACCTGGTTGTAGGGTCCCGGCTTTGGAGCTGAATGGCTTCAAATTCAAGACACAACACCTCCGAAAAACCGGCATGTAAATGGGCTTTTTAGTCGCTAAATTCGCCGGAATGAAGCCCGCTTCCTCTGGAGTAGTGAGAAAGATTGAAGGTAGGGGAGCGTCTCAGCTGTCTTCAAAAAGCATTTGCGGCCGTGAAGACCTGATGGTAAGGTCCTGATGTTGGAGGTGAAGGGCTTCAAATTCAAGACACAATTCCAACGAAAAACCACCATGTAAATGGGCTTGCTATTTTCTAAACACGCCGGGATCAAGCTTGATCCCACTGGTGTAGTCGGGAAGTTTAAAAAGTGGGAGCCAGCTCAGGTGTCGACCCTGTCCCGGCGTCCTCATGAGCTTAAAATTTCGAGGTTCTTCTCAAAAACGCCCAAGTGTTACTTTAAAATGGGACGTTAATTTATCTAAACTTAAGAAAATTTTGCTCATTTCTACTGAAAAAATGTTTAATTAATAATTTTAACCATACGGATCGTGTTGCGTTCATGCTAAATATTGAGAATATTTTAGACGGATACACTATTCCTAAAGGGTCTTCATGTATGGCATTATCATACCATCTGCACAGAGACGTATCCGTATTTCAAGATCACGAAAGATTCGACCCGGATCAATTTTTACCGGAGAATGCGGCCGATATTCCCGAATACGGATTCATTCCTTTTTCTGCTGGGCCATGGAACTGCATAGGTAAGAGAAATTATTTGCAAATATTTTAAGTATCTTTAAAATAATCCAATAAAAGGCAAAGATTTTAAATTAAACGATTTCATTTAATTATACCTTGGAATTTCTTACATCAGAAATACACGGTTATGAATTTAAAATTGGAATAACGATCATTTAAATATGTGCAGTGAAAGCAAGAGTAAGAATTTTCTAGGGAATCCTGGTTTAAAATTACTTTTCACACACAAAAAACACAAAAATGAAAGATAAGACATTAACACAAGCGCATCTTACAGAACAGCATCTCATCTCATTTTAATAACAATCGCAGTGCACTGCTGGATGCGTAGCTACTCATGTATCGCCATCTATTGTCCAAAAGAGAGGATGAGAAATGCAATTGCTCAAAAATAATAGTTAAAACATAGTGCCAATAAAGCAATAAAAACGATTTGCAATAAAATCTTTTGTCATCTACTCAACGCATACACCATTACAGAAAAACCGGACTTAGACGTATTAAAAAGGCAAAATATATATCGGATGAAAATTTATTTTGAGTTATTTTGAGACCAAGCTACAATTATTGTTTGAAACTATGCGAAATATGAACAAATGTTCCTCTCAAAAATAATATTTAGTTTATGCACATGCGATTGTTCAGAATAAAAATATAGGTTAATCGACAAGGTCCTCTTAAGCCCTTAACATTAGAAGTCTTCTAATGCATATCACGGAAATAATAAAATTGCAAAAATAATTAAACAAGTAATTATGAATTTTTATAGTATTATAAAACAAATATTATGAATTTTCCGTAGTTGAGAAAAGTAATCTAAAAATGTTTTTAAGTGATTTTCTCCACAGTCATGCACACAGAGGATGTTTTTCGCAAGTCTTTATAACCATTATTTCTGTTTACGTGTTTCGGTGCAGAGATTTCTCTTCGTCTTTGCTTGATTCAAAAAGACAATATAATGATACCAAATATATTTTTCAACCCTTAAACGAACACTTTTTAAGGCATTGGGAGTTCATAATTAAATAACAAGTATATCTACCTATTTTACAGATAATTTCATCGAATATTTCCCTGTGCTTTTATTATGGTTTAAATTACATTTTTCTAATTGGACGTTTTGGTCGATATACTTTGCTTCATTTTTTATGTTATTTCTCCGCTGGCTGAGTTGTAATTATTCTCAATAAATTCAGCACAATCACTTTGCTATAGTTCCATGTTACTTTCTTGGCGACAGAAACACTTTTTCGAATTTAAAGTGCCTAAAAAGTCAGGCCTTGTATATTGCACTCGTTCACACTTTATTTGATTTTTGAACTAAGATTAAAAGTAGAGTTGTTGTTGTCCTCCTTTTTTTCTATGGATAATAAAAAAAATCAAATGTGTCCAAAAGTCTTTAGGATGAGCTCAGCGAGCCCAGGAGGCTGAAGGCTGTACAGAACAATTTCCCTCGAAAGAGGGCCGAAGAGTCCAAAGATGGCAGCAGTAATGGTAGGGCAGTTGAAGAAAATTAAGTGTTCTGGACTTAATTGTGACGTGGCGCAATGCTTCCAAATGGAGTAGGATCTAGTATTTTCTGGTGCTGTTTTCTGGCCTTTAAAGTGCCTGTGCGGAGTCTTGCAATGATTGAAGAAAATTTTCTGTGTCGATTGAGATACGGAATGGAGGGCTATTTGAAAGTTTGCTTAAAAAGCTATAACATCTTTTGAGGTAGCAGAATTTGGATCCAACTCTAGGGAGGCTTTGGCTAGGCATCAGCGCGTTCATTCCCATCGATTCTCACATGAGTAGAAATCCACGTGAGGATGAATGATTTATTAATGCGGAAAATGAGACCGTTGATGTTTTTGGATAAATTTGTAGAGTAAGGACTAAGATTTCGTTATAATTCATCGGTCCAATAAATAAACAATACATTGCTCCTTCTCATAAATAAAAGTAAGTACATAATAGCAAAAATAATTTTTTTTTTATTTCTCATATAAATTGTTCTTAAAAAATACATAATTTTGTTTAATAGAATTTTCTGTTACGTAATTACAAAAATAACTATGTGAATATTAATTTTTTAAAATTTTATTTGTGAAAATGTAATGACTCGCAACAAAATATAATTAGGTTCCATTTTGAATCATACAGACTTTAATCTTATGGAATCGTTTTCATTGTAATGAGTTAGCTTCCTACTTACCGCATTTTCTGCTACATCAGTGACAAAAATGCTTTACATCTTTGAAATAAGCATGCAATCTATATTTGTATATTGCTAATCTTTTGTATAATTAATTTCAAATCTGGGACATTTTTCAATTTCTGAAGCCCAAACTCTCTCAGTCATCACCTCAGTGTTAGGGAATACACACAGAAATTTAAATTTCATCGTTTTATCAAACTGACAATATTACGCGAGTTATTTTCATATGATTTTTAATTTTGTTGTAACGAGATCTTTGAAATCATGCGAGCGACAATCCCTAAATGAGTGGTGTTCACTGGATGGTAACATAAAGTTAAACTCGACAGCCTTAAAATTACACTTTTGTGCAACTTACTGTACCGTTCCCTTAAGAGATTCATTAGAACGTGAATCACATCGGCTTAACAACCAAAGTAGTAGTAAGAAAGTAGAAAAGGCTTCAATTTGTTGGACTTAACAAAGCCACCGCAATTTCAAATCTCAGTACTCAAATATTAATGATTACATTGAACTCTAATTAATATGATATATGAACTATTCATTGCAACATGTTTGTAAATAAAGAAATTAAAATCAAATATAGTACACAGCTCACTTGGAATCCCGAATGGAAGTACAACAAATATCTCATTTATTTTATAAAAGCATTTAATTTTGTTCTTTGTGTTTCAGGCAAAGTGATGGAAATGAAAACAGTTCTCAGTCACATCTTTAGAAATTCGTTATAACCTCTCTGGATGGAAAGGACAAGGTCCTTCCAGTGATGCACGTCACTCTGAATGATTCGATTCCTGTTCGAATTCGATTCAGAGCTAGAGGCAGTGGCAGCAAGAAGGAATTCTGAGAACACTTTTGCTACTAATGGGAAACTTTGACACATTTCCTCTGAATATAGAACTTTGGCATGATTTATAGTAAATAATGATTACAGCCTTATATCAAGAGCAAACAAACATTACGAAATATAAAGCTAATTTTCAAAATGGTTCCATATTACAGTTTGTTGATTACGCTAATTATAAATTGGAATTGTAAAAAAATGTAATACATACAACTAGTTATCTCAAATTTATGTATGCGTTTATATTATATCATATATGTATATATTTATGCATTTATATATCAAACTTATGTCTCTATGCTTTCTTGTATTTATGGTAAAGATGCTAGAGTATAAGGAAAATTATCTATTTTATAAATTAGACGGGGATCTTTTTCTAATTGGTAAGGTTATAAATTGCTACAGTCGAAATTCAGAGTACTCATGATCGCGAATTTTCAATTTTTACCATTGCGATTATTATTGAGGAACATACACAAAGCAGCTCATATATCATGTAATTTAACATATCTTTTAGCCAATGGCATAATGCTTGAATGCTATTTTAATCACCTTCTATAGCAGATATGAATTTTATTTCTAAGCCATACAATTTACTTAGTGCTTTTGTATTTACATTGCTGCTCTACAGTTGCTGACTTTCTCTATATATCAGCATATAAAGATAAATTTTGGGCATTGCATTATTATCTGATTATGTTAGATTAAGCTATGCTATCATATAGCATAGCGTTTAGCTTATTGCCTGTAAAAAGATCAGATGTGCAATTTGTTAAAGGTGGATTTCTGATTAGTCAAGGGTGCTAGACAGATGATAATCCCAACCAAGTCTATCAACCAAATTAATAAATTTATAAAAATAGATATCTTAAGAATTTTAAGATTTTTTCGGGTAATATTGCAAAATATATATTATCAGATTACTATATGTTTTATTACGTTGATAGGATAATATCAGCATTCACGAGCACCAAATTTTTACCTAAAATATTATGACTAATATGTATGCCTCTTATTCTTGAATCATAATAAACAGACAAATAGAAACATATGTTTTTTCAAGAACCTCTTAAGTTTTAAAAAAACAGATTTGCATAAGTGTTAATTAAATTGAAAATGCTTTGAAATATAATTAATTGATCATTTTATTAAAATAGGGTCATACAAATATCACGACATGAAAACTTCTAAATACGCCACAACTCAGAAAGAATTGTTCGTCTTAATGTTTCTATTTCTGAAGGAAATGGAGATATCTTAGATCTTCCATCAAGTTACAATCTTGACCACTTTTCTTCATTTTTTATCAATATTTTATGTCATATATTAATATTTTTATGACGTTAGTAGGTGATTTAAAATTTTTCAGGATTAGCATTCTATATCAATGATGTTCTCTCAGAAAAGGATTCAGGCGTTTTTTTAATGCAGGATCTAAGCATGGATGCATGGAAAATGTATTACTCCAGAAATCAGTGAAAATCGATATATTCTTATTCTTTTAAATTCCAAACTTTTATTTTCTCGCATCAAATTACCCGCTTTGATATCGTTTTTTTAATGACATACTTACTGGACAATGTATTACTTTCAAAACTTCCTTTTTCAAATTGTACTATTTTATGAAATCCGGATTAAGCGAATTTTTTTTGTGCTTGAAATCAAGGCTTTGTCCAATTAATAATTAACAAGAATTTCAAAATACTTTGATAATGTATCTTATAATATTCTGAAATAGAAGTCTTCGTTTGATTTACAAAGAATTGAGTAATACATATTATTTCACTTAGTGTTTATATTTTTCTGTAAAGCATTAAAACGGAAATATTTGTAGTATATATATATATATATATATATATATATATATAGCGTTTGTTAGTATATATATTCTATTTGTTTTCTGAAATAAAGTTTATTTGTGATTTTGTTCTTTTGTCATGTAACTTGGTTTTTCATAGTGATCTTTTTCAAATCCATAAATAAATATTTTAGCCGAGAAATAATTAGATCCTTTATCCTACTCCTTTTCATCTTCGAGTAATCATTCTTGCCCTCATCAACAATAAACTAATCCACACACATGAGTAAGTGAACAGAAGAATAGAATAAAAAGATTACCTAAATTCTTTAAAAGAGATATGTATCTGTTGAACATGATTATCATTCTAACAATTTACTTACCACCGTTTGTATCAGATTGAAAGAACAGATATACTGAAAGTTACGGATAATTGGTGTTTCGTATTTCACTGATAGAAGTTCGAGCCTTGTTCTTAGCTGAGGAACATGGGCTGAGTTTTAATGTATTAAGTTTCTCCTAATAAAATATTATTTCCGTTTTAAGAATACTCTGAACGAATTCACAATTGTAGATTGCTTTTTAAATGAAAAGTAGTTAAAAGCATTGATTCTTCATATTGTGAATTCATATTAAGATCCTTTACGCTCACGTTTTTAAAATTCTACCCTTGAAAAAACTCACGCTTCATCAAAATACTACATTTAATCATAATCTTTATTGTGATTTAAAATTTATTGAAATAAAAAGGAAGAAAATAAATAACCTTATCATAGGTTTCTGTAATATTAATTTTCAATGAATTTTTTATATATCTTGAGTGATGAGAGAAACAAGTCAATATCACTTATTATTTCCATTTTAAAATGTAAATATTCCACCATAAGATCATATATTGTTAGCGGCTATTAGGTGACAAATAAATGTTTTATTTAAGATAGCTGACTACGTTAAAAACACTTGTTATTGACCCCATTTGGGAATTTTCTTTTTATTGCTATTTCTTGTAGTTTAGATGTTCTTTTTCCAAAACTGTTTACCTTCTCTAAGGAAAGGAAGGTAGGACCTATCATCCAGTGTCACATATTTTTCAGCTAAGATTTCTATTTAATTTTCTAAAATTTTAATTTTCATAAAACTTCTCCATCGTTAACATGATATCTCAAAAACTAATAGAGGTATGTACATAAATACTTCAGCGTGTGTTTTAAATAACATGGGCAATGCTATGAACCAAAAGTTTTATTGTTGGTGAAATACTTTTTTATTTATTGGTGCTTTTAGTAAATTGAGTTGTGAATTATCGAAAAAATGCAAATATGCGTATATTTTCACCCATAACTCATTTGCATCTCAAAAATTTTCTTAAATATTTAGGTTCATTTCATTCATTATTATATCTTGTAACGCGTACAAAGAAAAATATTATTGCTGAATTGCAATTTTGTGTAGCTTTAGCGCTTTGATATCAAAAGAGAAAATCCACAAATATTAGATCTGATGCTAAAAATGTGTATTACTTTGCTGAAAAGCCTAACAAAAGATATTTAATTGATAAATGTCTTTATGAAAACTTGGAACTCACGCTAGAGAAAGTTCACATTCAACCTTAATTGGCTTAGCTACCATTTAACACGTTGAAATTCATTTTTATGTAACTTTATCTTTTTAAAAATACATATAAACTTTTTTATTGCCTGCAGTTATTTCAAAGTGATGGTTTGTACATTTTATAGAATAGAAGAAATATAATTTTTTTTTCATTGGTTGGTTAGGTTTTTTGGCACAACATTCATATCTGGCTATGCAACGCCAATCAAACGGTAAAAAAGAATTTCAATTGTATTAAAATTTTATAAGTTAGTTAAAAGGTGAAATTCCGATAGCAATCATATTAATTACTGAAATCCGAAAAAAGCTTTCAAATGGAATAAAAAAATCCAAAGTAAAAGCAACAAACCAATGTTCTGTAAGATTTATTAATTATTAGGGTGAAATTGCATGTTATGTAAAAAATGTTATCTAATGAGCTGATATAAAACTGATGTATTCAAGGTACGTAATAGGTAACATACTGTCTCATCATTGGATACAACAGTCAGTAAACAGAATTAGCCTACTCAAGGTAGGTTTAGAAAGATTTCTGCCGTTGGAATGCTTCCAATATCAAAAAAACTCTTTTTGTGGAAGCGAAAGTACCACTTTTGAATGGAATATTGGCTTTCGCTGAATTTAATAGGAAAACTACTATAAAAAAGGAAAAAAGTCTCAGCCATCTCTATGAGCATTGAAAGATGAGTAAGGAGATACAGTGAGAGTGTGCGATTCATTTTTCCTATATTTATGAGATATAATTGTATTGCATATAATTAATACAAGGTAATAAATCTCTTTAAAAGGCAATCAAGTCACTCATCTTTTGAATCCCAAAGAAAAAAAAAATACCATTATGAAGAATGTTGGATGTTGAGATATTAAATTCAAAAGTTAGCTTGCACCGATTTTCTCTTTTGAAATCTATTTGCCATTTATAAATTAGCTAAGAGCACTTAAGAAATTGAAATCTCAAGATAAATATAAATATCATAGACGAAGGCTTTCATTTAGTGATGATATATTGATTTTATTGTTTGCATAGAAAATGAAAGAAATTTTGATGGGCGATCTCACAAAAACTAAAGCTTATTTATTGTTTCCATGGCAATACATTATGTTATGTTAGGTTTACAAGGCGGCACGTTGTTGGGCTATTGTGCTTATAACGAATCAGTATGTTGGGAATTCACTTGTTTTATACAGAATATTGAAGAAAATTATAAATATAATCTTCTGGGAAAGACTCGAATATTCTCCCCTTTTCAACTAGGACAATGGTAACGAATATACAAATTAATCCTAAGAAGATGCTGAACGTTAAAAACTCTACACTAACGAGGGAGTTTAAATTCATAGCCATTTTCTTTTATATAGTTGGAATCAAACTAAAAATTATGCCGAGTATCAGAAAATGGTCTATGCCCGATAAAAGTGGAGGATTCCTTAAAAGTCACTGTATGAAATATTTTGTTTCTGCATTTCCAGCTTTTATCGTATTTTTAGTTTTTAGTTTTGGAATAATTATCGAAATTTATTTTGTAATGATTGCAAATGACTGGAAAATCGTATTTGCTGGGTTTTTAGCCGTCATTTTAAACATGATTCTGTATTTGTCAATATACAAAAAGCGCCAAAAAATGTCACATATGATAAAAAACTTAAATGAAATTTGCATATTGTTGCCAGAATGTAAATTAAGGAAGCAGAAATATTCAAAAGTTACATACATTACTTCAGTTCAAATTATCTGTACAATTTGCGGTGCCTTATTTTGGATTAGTAACTATAATAAAATTGCATTTCAGGATTATTTCTTTAGAAAGAACACAAATGATAAATTATCATACTGCATGTTTTATTCTTTTGCTATAGTAGAGACATTATTTTACATCATTCTTAGAATTACCATTTGCCTGTTTATTGCCTATTATATTCTTATTTGCAAATTTATTCAGATACTTTTTGAACAGTTACTTTTCCTGCCACAAAAAGGCATTTCTGGTGATGAATTTTTGAAACTGATAAAAATATATGGACGGATTTTAAAAGTAATGAGAAATATGGATGGTTACTTTTGCTTTCCTGCCTTTATAACAGTTGTGACCACAATGCTATTAATATTTCTTGCGGGATACGAGCTGGTGTTTAGCACAGAGCAATTTTTCAAAACTGGCACATTCTTACTCTTCTCTATCGCTCTTGATTTGACGTATCATTTGTCTTTCATGATGTCCGGCTCCATTACCAACGAAAAGGCGAAGAAAACCCTAGGAATAATTCTTCGGAGCGAAGAAAATAACTTTTATGGGAATCATGCAAAAATTTCTTGTTTAGATTATTTCCATGTCGAAGAGAGTAGTCTTACCTTGTGGAAAATGTATCAATTAAACAGATCACTTATAATCTCAAGCTTTGCTGTACTATTGACCTACGGAATTTTATTGGCTACTCTGGGAAAATAAGTAAAAAAAGAAGCAATATTCCCTCCAAAGTAAATATTTTCTATCAAAACATTGTACCTTGCTACATTTTTCTTTCTTGCTCACGGCACTTATCATAGACAAGCCCTCGGGCGGGGTCAGCAATTTTAAACTAAGGTTTGGTGTCTCGTGTTTCTGTAGCGTGGTCAGAAGTGCATCTCAGTTGAACATGCATCACACACCTTTTTACGAGACGGACTTCATTCATACATTTCATCCACAGATCGTAATTTAGACCTGAATCAGAGAGCGATTACCTCTGATCCAGTACCTTCAGTGTTATTGTCTCGACTTGAAGAACTTTGTGGTTACGACAGATTTATGAGTGCACCAGCAACTGTATGCACAGAAGGTCTTCAGCTGGCAGTGGATGCGAATTCCCTACCCTAACTACCAGACTATCAAGGTTCAATATTTTTCTTTTTAAACCAATTGAAATAAAAAAAAAATTTGAAGAAGAAACAGCTGGTCTTTCTTTTGTATATAGTCATTGTAGTGAACTTTATTTCATTCAATTTTAATTTACTTTTCAATTTATTTCCAAGTAATATTCAACTCGGCATTCAAATCATAACCATCAAAACTTTAATAATGAGACGCTGAATAAAATTTCGTTTATTAGAATTTCTGTGTTCATTATCATAAACAAAATATTTTCTTTCTTATACAAAATTATTAGAAATGTTTTGTTGGGCATTTCAAAATTCGGATAGTTCTGTAATTATTTTCTATCCCGTAACCAAATAAATTATATAATTCGTGTTTATTTAATTCAGTAAACCTATTATTTAAGTTAATTCAATTTCAATGACTCAATAATCGATTTCTTTTAATAATGTATAATTTTTCTTATGCAAACGTTTTATAATTTATTTTCATGAGTTACAAAATAATTCTGAAATCGTTCATTGTGTTAAACAATTTTTAATCTGCTAATTGCTTTTAGAGAAAATTTAATCCGAATTCTTTCTCACTCCAATTTTGCGATCGCTTGCTACTTCGTAACAGTTCTGTTATTATTTCTTCATTCATGATGTTCGGGAAAATTTTTAATAACTTTTACTGTCTCTAAACTAAAGAAGGATACCAGTGTTAACAACTTCTATCCAGCAAAGCTTTCACAATCCAACAATATTTAAGCAATCACAAAAATTTACATCAGAGTTGATGCAAAAAAGGATTAAGATCGTTGTTCGTGACTTTAGAAATCGAAGAAGACTCTTAGTGATCAACTTTTTAGTTTTTCGCCCACAAAATACTGAGAAAATATTGTAATTGCTTTAAAACTTCAGATTGTGCAATTACATAATTAATTATAAATACTCATTCGTTCAAAAATCATTCGAGTTTTTGTCTTTCTATTTATTATAATGAGTGTTATGAACTAAATAGTAATAGTCAGATTTGATACTTCCGGATTCAATTCATTGAAATTCATCTTGCTTCTAATTTTGGCACATTTATATAATAGCAATAATTTAGGAAAATTGAAATAAGAAATTTCTTTGCAAAAATTTTATTTTATGGGATATATTCGGAGCTCTATGTAAAGATAGACATTTATTAATTAAAGAAGGAGAATTTTTTTAAAAGATCGATTTTTATTTATATTTTGTAAATCAACAGAAGAACACGGAACAGACGATCAACAAATGTTTCTTTGAAATTTGCAATCAAGAATTCTCCTTAACATTTTTTATTCCTACCGAATGAGAAAAACTCTAAGCAAAATTTATTAAAATAGCCAGAACAATACTTGTAAAATAATTGTCAGACTGAAAAATTAAATATTCGAGTTCAAATCAATGAAATGAAAACTCCCGAGCATATAGCAAAATTTTTTTATTAGATATCGTTAACAAATCCCGATCTAGAATTTCTGGCTAGACCCGGATTTGAGCCCGGAACCTCGATCATCAAGCGGGGAACAAGGCTGTCTTTTCTTTTAACTGGTTATTTCTCCCCAATTCTCGCATGATCACCACCTCTTGTTAATATTCAACAATTATTTTTCTCTTTTTTTACGTTAATTGGATTCACTCTAACAAAGTCGTACACTATTGGGTTCGACCACGATTTGAATCTTGGACTTTTCATACCCTAAACGACTCCTTAGATCATTATCTGAACCACCAAGGTGGTACAGATAAATTATCTGATAAATTTGAACACAGCTTTTTGGCTTTAGATGAACAAGCGATACAAATCGTTTGAAATCGGAATATGAATTTTAGATAGCAAAGAATCAAACCAATGTTACAGGGTTAAAAAATTAGCAAGTCAATACTGATCAAACAAATTAGAATTCAGACATTCTTTTCGACCCTTTCTGCAAATTTATGATTCTCCCTTGGTATTGGGCATGAGATTTGTAAACGGAGAGAAAAAAATTGTCTTCTTTTTGTTATTGATTGAGAATTTTCAATCTAGCGTTTTTGTCTTTGATCACGTGGGTGATCGTTATTAAGGTGAGAAAAAAAGGACAGGTACTGCCTTGATTTGAATTCGAGTGTTTTCACGCCAAAAGTGAGAAAAATTAAATGATGAACTTCTCATCCCTTTTCAAATTTTGAACGTCTTTCATTAACTGAAAGTGCATCCAAAATTAAAATTATAAAAATTAAGTTTATATTTTTTATTTGCTGATTACTTATCCGAATATACAGAGTTAAAAACCTTTTAATTTTGAACATTGAAATGTTGACTTATTTATAATAGTCAAATGATATAAAAATGATCAAACACGCGGGTATCGTTCATATATGTAGCACTTAAAGCAAAGCTATTATAAGGTGAACCATAATAAATATCAATAAATTAAGAGAGCTGCCCATTACAAATTGCAATTTACTATCTGCGTATTAGAAAATAGCAGTTTACTTCAAACATTTTTACCAAGATTTTGAAAATTGATTTGATAACAATATATTTCATTAAAATAAACCGCTTCCTGAATTTCTGTGTACTAAAGTGTTTTTTGAACGTATTTTAATTTTACTACACATTGTATATCAAATGATGAATTGAAAAAATAAAATATTATCTGCTTCTATAAGGCATCATAAGTTAATTTCCTCTATTTTGAAAAGATAAAAGGAATGAAATTGACTATCATCTAAGTTATTTTTTCGTTCTAAATTAATGGAAATCTTTGTCAATATACTTGAACATTAAAAAGAATACAGCATCCCAATTAATTAACCAGATCTGATTAATTGAAAATGCAGAGTAAACAAAAAATACTTTTATGAAGAAGCTTAAATTCGCTTAAGTATATCAAAATTTTTGAAAAAATATCAATAAAATTCATTTATATGACAGACAATAAGACAGGCACGTCCCAATATTAGTTTATGGAGTATTGATTTCAATCATCTAAAGTAAACATAAAAAGAAAACACTCTGCTAGACTTCAGATTTTTCTACGAACAAAATATTTGCTACCCATTCTGAAATATTATCTCTTAAGATTCAAATTAGGACTCCTATCATTTGCTCCATAGAGCTGGGATACTGATGAAGGAAGTGCAACCCTACTTTCGTGTAGGACAACATAAAATCACGTGAACTTGGGACAGAATTTGTGTTAGCTGTAACCACATTCTCCATTCCCCATTATATTTCATTGGCAGATTTTTTCCCGCGTTTAACTATTGGAATTTAGAGCTTATTTAAGCCATGTTTAATTATTACTGTGCAATTAGATGCAAAGAAAAAGCCTTTAAGGATAGTCCTGTATCATTTCACATGTATTTACAAAAAAATTATTCTGTTTATATCCATTTTAAGTCAACTTAAAATTTCGTAACTTCGATCACTCATTGCTTTTGGTGTTATAACTGAGTAATATTTCACAGTTTGGTTTAGTTATTGTACTGAATTTATTTAAAATGTTATTAAGCTTCATTTAAATTGATGTAATTGCGCTATATTTGGCTACTTGCGTTATTTTAATCTCGAATGTGTTGCAAGCGCTTGGCTACAAGCTTGGCGGGATTTTTTCTCGCCAATACAAGTGTTTACATAAACATTATTGACCGATTAATAATTGTGTGTTTATTTCAATGCAAATAAAGTTCCTTATTACTTCGTTATAAAGTTCATTATTACCTTGAGCGAGTTAGATTAACAAAATATTTATTAATTGCTGTTTTAAAAAATTTGTTATATGGCTTCAGTCACTAAAATTACTAAAATGAACAGTCTTCAGATTAAATATGTAGAATTATGATACTTAAATATTTTCTCTCTTTTCAAAAATAATTAAGTAATCTCTTATCAATTCTTTTAATCTTTTATATTTTTTAACTGGGATACTAAAGCAGAATCAACAGATAAATGGTTTTAGAAAAGGTTTCCAGCCAGTTTTAAACTAAAAAAATAACTGCAATAATATATAAAATTGTAAAAGACATCTATAATATATAGTTTAAGATTTTATAATTTCCGCATCTAATAACATGGTTAATAATAATATATGCATATGCACAGTATATTAAAAAAAGACTTCTGTCACTTTAATAATCTGTTTTTAAAAAAGTTTTTTTTATCTGTTTGAGAGAATTATAGAAAGTATTTGAGCATGTAATGTAAAATCTTAAAATGTCTTTAGGCAAAGGAAAGAAATAAAATGTTTATTTAAAGAAGAAAAATAATCACTTTTAATTAATGCACAAAAACAACGTAAAAAACTAAACATAATTTAGCTTGGATACTGGTGTAAAAAAGAAAACATTATTTTTGAAATCAGTTTGCTTTGTTCTCAAAGAATGAATATTTATAAACATATATAAATAATATAAACTGTTTAGGAAATGAAATAGGATTTATTTCTATAGGATTTTCGATTTGATTAATCGGAAATGAAAACCGACCGTACCCAATGCTGGGAAGCAAAATGTTGTCGGCAGTTTTTGAGTATGCTAATATTTGAGATATGGCGCCAAAAAGGTGCTCTTACTTCCAGATTTCTCCGAAGTCACATGACTCATGTTGGGTACACTTATTTAGACAGGAAACAAGCGACTGGCTCCCTCCATTTACATATCAGCTCTATGATTTACTCTCCCTTTTGGTTAGCAAGCATATGCTCCATATTTTTTATGTACCTTTTCAAAACCAGCAAAAGTTTATTCCTCCTATACACTTTAATTCCTATATTTAAAGTGATTCTATTCTTCGAAGTTGCAAATAACTATTTTTACAGCTTATTTATGAATCCCATTACAGAAACCAAAGCAAATAACCTATTATCTTCAACAAAAGAGGCGAAGTTTGGCAATTGCAGATGGTATTAAAATCTGCTGTACCCGAAACCTGATCTCTAAAGATGGTCCATTCAATTTTTTTATGGAGAAAATCAATTTTCTATTCGTTCAAGTCAAAAATTAAGCAAATTTCAAATTTGCCTAAATTTTGTCCTTTTCCTTAGTATTCATAGGAATATTCTATCAGTTTTGTTTTGACTGCAGTTGTGATTGCACGTTCTATTCACGGCCATATCGCACACGATTTTTTATCTATCAATTTACCAAAAACATCGGTAACTGTTTTGAGATGACTAAGAAACTTAGTCAACAGTTCAAAATGCCGGCAAAAGGAAAAAAATCCTACACACGTGCAATTTTTTGGGGGGGTGGGCATACACATTATTACAGTTGTCAGCATCGTTTTGAGTTAATCAATGACTACCTGGAAATACAAATATTTTGATATTTTATTAGGTAAATTATAAAAACATTCGATTTCGTAAATTATTTTAAGTTTGCAAGAATTTGGATTGGTATTGAATTTGGTAACAAAAATCGATGTTTCCTTTTTATATCTTGTTATTTAATTTTGTAATTGCATCCGAATTCTTTTTCTGCAACATTTGCTTTATCAGCTTCATAAAGACATTTCTTTTAAAACTTTCCAAGAGTTATTGAATAAAAATGAAATTGTTTTTGAATTGATGGGCAATTTTAATGATCATTAATTCTTTCCAGACCTTATTACAATTCTTATCGCCATGGTAACAATCTTTCGAGTAGGATATAATCAGAATTTTCGAACGATAACATCTGTACCAAAGCTGTATTTCTTTTATTTTGCAATCATTTTCATTTTTTATTATTCATCATTAATGATATCAAATATTTTTTGCGAATAAAATAACAACGAAATGTTACGACGTGAACTTAACAAAATCTGAACGAATTATTCAAATAATTGCTGTTTACTCTTTTTTGCTTGCCATAAAGTTGCTTGATGATGGGGAAAAATTCATTCACTGAACAGATTGCTTTACATCTCATATTTTGCTACTTAGTTGACGCTCGGAATATTTTGCTAGGGACTTTGGGAAAATGAACTTAATTTGTTTCTGAAACAGATTTAAAAGTCCTTTTGGCAGTTTAATTATTTTAATATAAATAATATATTTTGTTTAATAATTAAAAGTAATCCGAGAATCTAATTGTCTATTTTTTTAAAAAGGAAGAAATTCAAAGAAAGTTTTAATGCCAGCCTAAATTATAAGGAAATATATTTCTTTCTTTGCTTTATAAGCAAATAAAAACATGGCAATATAAACGAGACAATTATTAGCAGTCATTTAACGTTTTAGTTTGTTAATACTGACGTTCCATCTTCGCATCCAAAAAATCTTTGAAAATTACATTTTTGTAGCAGTTTTTATTTTTACCCAATTGAATACATTGCAATATCTTTTTTTTTAATTTGATGTCTACAGAATTTTGCCAATTTTGTTTTTCCGAGTTATTTCGAAAATTAAGAGCTCTTGTTTAAATTGAATAACAATCAGTTGGAATAAACAAGTGATGTGAAATAACAACAAACCAATTTTTTACGATATTTAATGGACGTTTATCTAAATTATCCACATTTTTTTTCATAAATTAATAGCAGTTATATTTATAAAATCATTTTATAAAAGTACTTTATATTTTGTGTGTAAAATGGGTTATGATCTTGAAATAAAAAAATTTTCTAATTTAAGATTCCTTTATAATTATAATTATATATATATATATATATATATATGTTTTTTTTTTTTTTTTTTTTTTTTTGCTCATACAACAAAGCTTTCAACGAAATAGAAAATTAGGCATAAATACAATTTAAACTAAGTTTTCTTAATGTTCTTGAATATTTATTTGCAGAGAGTCACGATTATTCCAAAAGTTTTCACTACAGGTATTTAGCCTTGAATGAAAGAAAAATTGATTTTAAAATGCAGATTTTAGCTTTACAGATACTTTTAAAGTACAAATAATAATAATAATAAATAATATGTCCAGAAGAAATCAAAATCTTAAGCATCTAAATATGGAAACTACCCCATAACACGAAACGTCAAATATCTTCTAACGTAATCATGATATATTAAACAAAAGTTAATCCATGGGAAACCTTTTTGTAACATAAAAACGGGTCCTACCATAGGATAATTCAAAGTTCGCCCGATTTTAAATATGATTCCAACTCTTAAATAAAAGTATAATCAGAGCGTCTATTAGTATCCATTAATGTTTCTACTTTCAGTTTTCGCATGTTATGATTGATTTCAAAATAAATCATGGTTTTCTTTTCCCGTGAAAGAGTTCATTAGGAATCACCAAAAACTAATTCGTGATTCATGGCTTAGAAAGAAAAATTAGCTTAGAGTATATATGTCTATTTCTCTACGAATTTTACGATACTGTTTACTGAAATATATATAATAAAATGTTTTCGACATTTATTATAAAGATAAACGGAAAAAATTAAAGTCTTGTATCGTTTTTAGTATGCATTATATATTTCAAAACTGTACAACGAATAAAACGGTACCCGTATTCTTCTATACAAAGCCCGTAAGTGCATTGTTACGAAAAAGGATTGTAAAACCGTCAATCGTGTAAAGAAAATAAACTTTTTATTCCATAATAAATTATCTGAATGTCTTTATCAAAACTTTAGAAGATGAGAAAAGAAGTACTATTCTGTAACTATTACCAATAAACTGTTACCATGAAGTAAACAAGAGAATCTAATATTGGAAGATAGAAATCCATTACAGAAATTAAATTTTGTGGACGAATAAAATGAAGTTTCATACAAAAACAATTTAATGACTATATAACGGACACGCCCATTTATTACTTTGTGAGATGTTGACATGAGTTAAGGTACGGGTAAAAGTATCACATACCCATAAGTCAGGATTTTGTATCATTATCTCGTTCCTCATTTTTATGGAAATCTCCCAAGATTCAAATTCAAAATCTTACAGTTCACTTGAACTTTCGGTATTAGATATATATTTCAAAATAACATAAAAGTGGTAGCGATAAATAAAATTCATATATTCGATATTCGATTTATGTTTCTTTAATGAATTATCAAAGGGGGAGAAAACTGGCATATTCAGCCTATTTTTGCCTCTAAAATCGCCAATATTCTTCAACTGTCTGAAGAAGAAACTCTGAAATAAATGAAATTTTTAAAAAACGAAGAAAATTTCGCTTATGGAGAAATATGTGAATTATAATAAATGCAGAAAATTCTAAAATGTGCCCCAAGCAAGCTGCGACCTCAAAAATGGTGTTTTCATCAGAGTCTCTTATGAGCGAGTACACATTTATCTTCATTCCATTCTATTTATTAGGAATCAAAATAATTCAACTTCCTGAAATTCAAAGTGCAAATCCAAAAGAGAGTGGGCGAATTACCCAGAAAAATCAAAATTCAAAATTCCGCATCAACTGCCCTTATCTCTTTTGTTTTGTCTTTTTCATATTGATAGCATTCTTGGGAATATACCATATATCATGTGTAGCGGATTGGAGGTATGAAAGCACTTCGTATATCGTGATTATATTGCGTCTATTGTTATATTTATCCATTCACCAAAGACGCCGAAAAATGTATCGAATGATAAATAATCTAAATCTAGTATTCGAAATGTTACCCAGAAATAGTTTGAGAAAAATTAAGTACAAATACATCGTTTTCTCAGTTATTGCGCAAATTATCACAATTCTTTCCTTCGTTTGGACTTGTATCAACATTGCTCAAAGCTACGTATTTTATTTCACAGCGAAGGGATTAGATACTAGTTTTATGCCTTATATTTTCGGGAGTATTAAAGGAGTAGAAGCAGTGTTCAACTTGATAACAAAAATCAATTCTTGCCTTTTTATATCTTATTATATTTTAACTTGCAATTTTATCAGAATTCTTTTCCAGCAACATTTGCTTCACCATCTCCACAAAGACATTTCCTTTGAAACTTTTCATGATTTATTACATATTCATGAAATTATTTTGAATTTCATGAACTATATGGACGACCACTTTTCCTTTCCAGTCTTTATTATTATTCTTACATCTATGATAAAATTATTTCGATTAGGATACAAACTTGCTTTTCGAACGCCATTATTAACCCAGGAATATATCTTCTCTTTTCATGAGATAATTATTTCATTATCTCATCTATCGGTACTCATTATATCAGGGTGTCTCACAAATGAAATGGAAGAAAAAGCAAAAAGAAGGTTGCGAAACGCATTTAACAGTGTCTCAAAGAAAACCCGAGCTTTGCACCCTTTTTACATGCCAAAAAGTAGCTTGACGATGTGGAAAATATATTCACTGAATAGGTCACTCTACATTTCATGTTTTGCTACTTTATTGACATACGGAATTTTATTGGGCACTCTCGGGAAATGAGTTTCAATTTTCCTTATAAAATGCTTCTCGGAATTTTTTTCTTGCTGATAGATCTTTATTTTAAATAAAATCTAGGAAAATATATCAGAAGCCTACTTATATTAATTGACATTCACTTCAAGTTTTAGCTTAATAGGAATAAAGCTTTAAAATTTTCACGCTTTATCCTTGTAGCATTAACGACTTAGAAATAAAGATCTGACGATTAAGAAATGAAAATCTACTCACCTCATTCCGAAGATTAATTTGAATCTTATGCAAAGAAAGCAGACCTCAAAGAATATTTTTACCATTTTAATGTAACGATTAAAGATGAGCGAATTACGAATACAGAATGGACGACTGAATTGAATACAATAATCCACCGGAAACATGAATAAGAAAAATGAATAGACAGAAAAAAATATAATAATGATAAATAAAGTCATTTTGCTGCTGCTTTTTCATTGACTCCACTCCTGTCTGACCGGATGAGTCAACAATCCTTAATATGCAACTCAAAGCATACAAACGAAAATGTAGCATAGAAAATAGAAAAAGCAACACTGAGATAAATGAGCTATATTTCGAGAATTTAAAAAAATAAATATAATTTCAAATGAAAGCCAATTTTACAAAATATGTCAGATAAGTAATTTTTTTCAAAATATTTAGCTTCTTAAGGTTAAGAAATTGAATTATCAACATCTATCAGAATTTCGACGCCCTTAAAATCCTGACAAGCTTACATGCTTACAGATCGCCATATTCATTTAGATCAACTCATAATAATAACAAAAAGAAGTAACTGTCTCCATGCAACAATATTATTACTTAGCTTCCAAAATCTCTGTGTGTTTTCTTTCCAAGCGAAATAAATGTATTTAAAGGATTTAAAAAAATATATCTTCATGTTCGGTGCCCTTCAATTCTGCGTTCTATACTTCTTGCAAATTTTTATTCACTATAATTTTAACATGAGGTTTATAAATTTGTAGCATATTACTGATTAGCTCTTTATTTTGTACAATTACTTAAAAATAATGTGGTTTCATAGGTTTTTTATGCGAGATCTACAATCCTCAATGAATCCTGCAAGCTACTTTCTTTAACATATTTCTGAGTGAGAATTAAAATAAATTTCTATGGTAGAACTAAATTGGACTAGATAAATTAAATTAAATTTCCAAGACAAGATATGCATGACACAAAAGTGCGCTATACTTATTCTATTTAATTAATATATGCACATAACATTCGTTTTATTACAACTTTGTGCCATTTTCCTAATAGAGTTAATTCTATAAATAATTTTGCAACTGATTAAAAATTCACAAATAATCGTTCCCTGTCTCTCCTAGAGCTATTTTTTTTCTTTCCTTATGATGTTTTCATGGCATCAGCTATTGAATATCTATATTTTGTATGTTGCAGTTGGCCTATATCTATGCATGAATTCTTCAGATTTCACCTTTAATCAGTGTGTAAATGAAATCTGTTAGACAAATGATAACTTTGTATGATTTTTCTTTGTGAAATGAGAGAAACTCATTATTTAAGAAATAGAATGGAAATTTTTGAAAAATATTTACATCCCTACAAATACATATATATTGTAACGATCTCAGATTTCACACAATCACTCTCAATAATAAAAAGAGAAAGTATGTGCGCGAGCATGAGAAAGAGATGCAAGAAAATCTGTTGGAGCTGTGAAAGGCAAACTACTTTGTCTATAGTTCTATAATTGTAATAAATAATTAATAAATTTTGGTAATACACATCTCCACACAATTATGTTAAACGTTATAAGAAATATTAGTTAGAATTCAAACTTATTAAAATATATTAAATTTTGATGTTTGGCATACATAAATTTTGAAAATATCACAGTATAATTTAATTTTTATACTATTTCAAACTGAAATATATATCATCAACAATTATTATCTTTGCCATGACAGCAATTTTTCTGTCCTCTAAGCGTTTCCATAATTTAAAAAAAATTTCAAATTTATTTTATGATTAATTTCCTATAATGTTCTTTGTTATTTCAATGGAATTCAAAATATTTTTAGTGCTTATGTAAATTTTTAAAATTTTTAATCGAGAAGAATTTCTCTTTACTTATTTAAAGGTGTGTAAAAGAACGAATAATTTTTTCAGATATTTTTCTGTTATGTTTTAATGCATTTTAATCAGGTGTTATCTTATAAATAATTGTGATTGCTATCTCAACTGCGGCTTGAAGGCATTATATGAAATTTATTACATGTGCAATCTTCTCTATACGATTTAAAGACTATAAAATGTGAAAAGTAGTTTTATAAGTGCTAATTCCACTTATGTTTTGAAATTCCTATTGTAATGAAATAAACGGTTTCGAAAATAAATTAACTATCTTCTATTACGAAAAGCTTATTGTTTATTGTATTGAGGATTTTTATTTTATTTCATATGAAGTGCACAAAGAGAAATTATTATAATTCGACCTCCAATTTCAATAAATCACCATGACTTAGCACTTTCTGAATCTGAAAAATATATTTTGTGATTATGTTGTAATGTATGAAGTGATTATTTTAATTATATCGATACATCGGAGCATAATATAGTTTAAAAATTAAATTAACTTCAGAAACTTTCAAAAATAAAACTTTAGACTTAATATACAATCCATACAGTATAATTGTAGATTTTTATCAGATTTTGTCAATTTTTAATTAAAGGAAGATCTTCCAATCTAGTCAGCTTTGTGCATTTGATCACAGTTATGCACAAATTAACAACAACAACAAAACCTACTAGAATTTAAATATTGCTAATAGATTAGCGATTCAATATTTTACAAGAAAAAGACACAATGAAAATGTAATAGTTCAGTCCAAACATACATAAACAAAAAGAAAACACAAACAGGAAAAATTGTTCCTTGAAAAAAATTTTAAATGATTAAAGATTATTTCACAATTAGTTCTAAAATCAGATTACCATTTATGCCTTACAAAGTAAACAAGTTTACAACAATTCATTTCCCTTTATCAATAAATAATTTCATAATAAATATAAAATATGATTGCTCGAAATGATGTTAGTTAAGATAATTTTAATTTGAGTTTTCTATTTTACTCGCATTGCTATATTATGTTTATTGAAAAACATGTTATCTAAATCTTCAGAAAAACATGCACCACATACAAAGTGTTCTTTAAAAGCGATTTGATACAAGAAAATATGTTTGATAGGAGCAATTAATTGTTGCAAAATTACGAGGTAAAACTATTTCCTCATTAGTTTATAATAATTGTTCAAAATAAATCGACTTGGTGCAATTTTATTTTATAAGGAACATTTAATTCATCGTTAATAGCCCCTTTGTTTGAGGAACTATTTATATATTACTTTAAACATCTTTTTTTTGTTACTCTCTAATGATTTGCGTATATTTGTTCCTCGTGTTTGAAAAAAGAAAATATGTTAGAATAATTAGAATAATTAAATATATGTATGCAGATATATTGTGTCTGAATTAGAAACTATTCAAATTCCTATTAGTTTAATAATTTTTACATTTCTGTATCAATGTTACTTCATTTTAAATTTTAGTTCACTCCGTTATAACGCTGTATGTGTGAATACTTCATTGATTCAGTGACCTCCGAAAAAGATCACACATCTTATATTACTTGGAAAAAAGAAGAAAGAAATGCCTGTTTCATTATCAAAACTACCTGTTATCATTCCACCCGCCCCTCAAACGAATCAAAGACTTGTATGGTTGAAGAAGCACCCGCTTCCTAGGAGGCTACCTCCTGAAGTTGCATGTGGTTGGTAGAAGTTCGACCATGGCGTTTGTTGGATGACAATGGCTTCTATCAATCCTTGAATTAAAAATAAATATCATAGAAATCCAACTTTCTTGATACATACCTCACTGCTTTCTTAGTTTACTCAGGAACTTAGTTTCTTAGTTTACTTAAAATTCTGATCGAATATTAAAAGAATCACGAGATACAATAAATAATTCCTTTCATTATCTTTCTGAAAGAACACCAAGTTTACAATTCTAAAAGAATACACAAATCGAATTCATAAAAATGAGTTTTTTTCTTCGTATTTTATATACTGTCGTGCCGTTCATCTATTCAGATCAAAGTTTCCCAAATTACCGATTGATTGCACTTAATTTTATTTTTTCTGCGGTATCAAAGCGCCGGGTACCATCTAATGTAAAATATTTAAGAATATTGATAAACAGACACACAAAAATCATTAGTTGAAATAATCGTCAAACATTAAGAAAAATTGCTTGTGACAGCTTGTAAAAAAGGTTCTGCTTTTCTATCACTTCACGTTCGGCAGGATCAACATTTCGAACAACAGTACGATAAGGTGTAAAGCGTCAGCAATAAGGTATATGGATTAATGAAAATGCATTTTGAAATCTGGAGAAAAGAAAAAGTAACGCGCTGCATCTCCGGTGGTTTTCGATAAACGTCTTCACTCGCTTTCCAGCCTCCTCATAATGCTTTTTATTCGCTTTCTGGTGAAATCTGTCTTCATGTCCGGAAATTATATATCTGCATCTTCATCAATACATTTAAATATATTGAATAAATACACATTAAAATGCAGCTGAGATCTTTTTTAACGTTTTAAAATATAAATTTAAGGTTTCCAACAATGTTCAAAGGAACATTTTTGAAAACTTGAGATTTTTAGATGTGTTGTCACTTATAATACAAAATACAATAAAAATATTTGAAAATATAATATATTTGAGAAATAAGAAAAAGTGTAGTAAATTTTAATGAAATTTAACCCAAACGGTTAACACTCTACCCAAAATTCTAATGCAGAAATCCTATTTTTTTGTAAACAAATTATAGAATGCAATGATTAGAAATGAACCAAAATCTAAGAAAAATTTTGAGATGTAGAGGTTATGGATGAAAATAGACGCATTTTTTCCATATATGCATTTTTTCCATAAATTCACAATTTAATTTTACTTAAAACACTCATAAATGTAAAAGTATTTCACCAACAACAAAACTTTTGGTTCTTTTCATTGCCTATATTATTTAAAAGGCACGCTGAAATTTTTATATAAATATCCTAATTAGTTTTTGTGATATCATGGGAACGTTAGAGAATTTTTTGAATCTTAAAGTTTCCAGAAGATTGAAGTTAAATACAAATTTTAGTTGAAAAAAAAAATGTGTGACTCTGTCTGATAGGTAAGACCTTCCTTTCTCTAAAAAAGATCGACTTTTTTGGAAACAGAAAAGACAAAACTTCCAAAAATAAAATAAATAAATAAATATTCCCGAATGTAGTCGATAACCGGTGTTTTCTTAATGTAGTCGGATAACTTAAGGCCGTCTGACCATGTTTTTAGATCACTTGAAATGTCTTGGACTTTTATTTTTATATTTAGTAACATGTCTAGTTTCAGAATATTGAAATATCATTGTACACTGCGGGAAAAAGTAGAAGGACACTCACTTTTTTGTACATTTTGCTTTAAATTTACTGCTTTTGATCTGATTTTTTTAAGATTTTGTTTTGTTAATGTTTTAATTTAAATTAGGTGAGAAATGTTTTGCTACTACTATTTAAGGTTAAGAATTCAATACTTAACAACTTTCGGTGTGTGAAAAAAGTAGAAGCACACATCCGAAAAATTGATTTTGAATCTATTGGAACCATAAAGGTTAGTGTACTCTTTTACTTTTAATAACTTTTTGTCAAGAATAAAGAATTTAATTAGAAATTCCTACTTTTTGTTAGTTTTAGAATGCCCAGAGGAAAATTCTTAAGTGAGTTCCAGATGGACCAAATAGTTGCCGAAGAAAACGAAGAAAAAGATGTAAGAGAGATTGCACGGCAACTACGTATCAGTCCTAATACTGTTTCGAACTTCATAAGAAACCCTGAAAGTGACAGAAGAAAAAAGAAGACGGGATGGCCAAAAAAAACTTGCATAACGGGATCCAAGAAAAATCATTCGTGAACTCAAAAATGCAGGTGGAAGTGTCAGCAAGGTTCAATGCCTATCGGGGATTACACATGTAACCAAAAGAACTCTCTATAGCTATATAAAAAACAGAAAAAGTTCATCTTCAAAAAACGGAAGCACCATCCGAAGTGGAATGAAGGACACATTAAGTACCGACTGCAGTGGACTAAACACCACATGTCCTGGAACTTTGAATGGACCTCAGTTGTATTTTATGATGAGAAAAGTTCAATTTGGATGGTCAATACTATCCGTCCGATGGTATCAGAACTATAGGCACTGTCTTGGTAATGAAGAGACTATTCTATTCAACAAATGGGAGGAGGCGGTCTAATGGTTTGGTTAGCAGTTGGCTATGGAGGTAGAACAAATCTAGTTTTTCTAAATGGTATACAGAACTATTCAGACTACATCCAAACACTAAACTCAAATCTTCTTCCATATGGCCCTGAGTTAGTAGGAGATGACTGGGTTTTTCAACTAGACGGAGCATCAATTCACACAGCAAATGGTGTTAAAAATTGGTTTGCAGGAAACAAAGTTCGTATTTTATAATGGCCTACCACAAGTCCTGACTTCAACATTGTAGAGAACTTATGGTCAATGATTATACGTCGCGTTTACGAGGGAGGAAAACATTTTGAATCTGTAGCTAAACTGCAGAAATCATTAGAATGTGTATGGGTCAAATTTTGCCAAACAGAAATTCAATCGTTATATAGTTCAATGCCCAACAGAATCTTTGAAGTAATTCGAGCCAATGGAAGAAGAATTCCATATTAATTAATATAGTACGCCCAATTTTTTAGAACTGTCCTTCTACTTTTTTCACAGATTATGACATCGTCAAAACTGAATTTTTAAATTAAGTGTACTTTTTTTAAAAATGCGTCCTATTTTGTTTTATGTAGATACAGGTATCTTCTTGTAAAAATTTTATATGCAAAATAATTATTTAAAAAAGGCTGTATTATTAATTTAGTTAAAATATTCTATTGTCCTTCTACTTTTTTCACTCAATATAACTATAATATTTCTTCAGGTTACCATTTTATGCATTATTCTCAGTAGGGACGCAACAAATTACTGTCGCACAGTTTCTCCATTTCTTAATTGATTAGCATGTAAATACCATTGCCCGAATTTCGAATGGCCTAAAATGCATGCTCAAAATTCGTGAGGACTTTTTCGTCGACTTTATACCTATGCGCTTTTGTGTCATCCTCAAAAATTTAATTTAATTTTTTATTTTGCATTAATTTTTCTACTTTTCCTTCAAAAATATTTCATTCTTATCATGTGAGTACAAGATACTGTTTTCACTTAAGGTTTTAGGAGCCTCGAAATGTGAAAGCAACTCAAAACGCATAGGCAATATATTTGCGATTTATCCTTTTTTTATTTTGGAGTCAGCTTTTACAGCGTAGTTTTTGCATTATCTATCGTCTTCTAATGTTATTTTGGAGTCGGCTTTCAATGTATAGCTTTTGAATTATATATCGTCCGTTATTGTAATTTTCTCTTGGAAATCACAGTGTTATTTTCCAACTCGCGAAACTTTTTTTTTCAATGAACCAAATAAGTTAAAATATTGTTTGTTTAATCGATAACGGTTGGAGGTTCAGGGATAATTTCAACTAATTAAATTAGGTTAGTAGAAAATAATGCAGAAGGTTGTCACATTTGGCGATTTATTGCCAATTAAAGTTATTACTTGATTTCCAAATTATACATTCTCTGAATTCTTACGAATTGCCTTAATTAATTTAACTCTTTAACCAGTTTAAACGGGTTTTGAAACAATCGCGTGTCTATCAGATTATGTATACGTCGCTATTTGGAAAAACGATAGGTTTTCTTTATCTCAAAATCGGTCGAGCTCCAAAACTTTGTTTGACAGCGAGAAAAATTGAAAATAAAAGTTTACGAAAGAGACCGATTGAGACGTCTCATGATTCTTTCAAACCGGCTTAAGCTGGTTGATCACAAATTAATTAAGGCAAATTATAACTGTAAAAATAACAATGTTTTAACATGATAACTTGCAATTTGAGATAGTAGATTTTTTTATACACATTTTTATATTTATTTTAAATCCATTGCCTTAAAACCGACTAGGTTCAATGGAAGAATTTTGAAAAATTTGATTTTCTTAAAACTATTTTTGGTTTTTAGATGTATTATCAATTAGAGACACTATAAATACAAAAAACATTACTTGAGAATATAGTATATTTTGAGAAAAAGGTAAATTTAGAGTAAATTTTAGTGAAATTTAACCAAAACGGTTAACATCCTACACAAAATTGTAATGCAGCAATTCTATTTTTCTTTGTACACAAGCTATAGAATATAATGATGAATGAAATGAACCAAAATTTAAGCAATATATTGAGATGCAAAGAAGCTACAGGTAAAAATATACGTATATATGCATTTTTTCCATAAATTCGCAACTTAATTTTTCTAAAAACACCTCTAAATGAAAAAGAATTTCACCAACAATAAATTTTTTGGTTCATTTCATTGCCTATATTATTTAAAACACACGCTGAAATTTTTATGTTAATACCTCTGCTGGTTTTTGGGATATCATGTTAATGGTGAATAATTTTTATGAAAATTAAAATTGAAGTTAAAGACAAATTTTAGCTGAAAAATAAATTTTGTTGAAAATTCCTCTGGATAATAGGTTAGACCTTCCTTTTCTAAGAAAAAACAAACTGTTTTGGATAGAGAAAAGTTTAAATTACAAGAAATAAACTTTTTTTAAAAAATCGCCAATTTGGTCGAATACCAGTACTTTTAACGTAATCGGATACTTTAAAGTCTATTTATCTGTTGCCCGAGTGCAAGTGAACAGGAAAGCTTAAAAACATAAATAACTATATGAATTAAATTTAGTACATAAATTTAACCTCTAAATTGTAGATAGGGAGTGAGTTTTGAATTTAATCATCCAAATAGTTGATCATCTGTTGGTCTGCATTTCTGCATACTGATGAATGCGATGGGAGCATAATTTGGTATTTCATTTTGACCTTAAAACGGCAGCTCTGCGTTAAATGTAGTCTTCAATCAGTTACCAATAAAGGCATTCACAGGACAATTGATTTTCTTCTCCATTTTATGAAACGTAAAACTCACATCCAAATGTGTCTGGAAATAAAAATATCAGCACTTATAGCGATCTCGTCCTTGCCCAAATTCATGCTTTTATGAGCAGAGGAGTTTAGTAATATTAACTTCCGGTTTTGAAGCACCAATAGGGTTGTTTTGAGTTGGACCTTGTAATTTTGAACGACGGTCAGATGACCAGGACGACACCTGAGCTGACACCCCCCTCTCCAAACTTCCACACCAACGTGAAGACGTTTGGCCCCCTGACGGATTTAACGGACATCAGACCCATTTGCATGGCGATTTTTCGGTAACATCAGGTCCCGAACCTACAACTCACCGACTCTGAAGCCGAGATCTTACCACCAGGCCATTGCGGCCCCTTGTGGGTGATGAAGTGACGTCTTTATTTCAGACTATACTAGAAAAATCTGGGGAGACCATTTTTTGGACTAAATTGAATATGGTTCCATTTTTAAAAAAAACTTAATTAAAGGAAAGATAGTATTTTTCTTAAGCTTACTTTTTCATTTATAGTCCTGTTTTATATAAAAGTAGAAAGCATGAACATCGATATGTTCTTTCAATAGATTTAGAAGGATGAAGCAATAGAAAGAAATCATTGTCACTTTTTTTCCTTTTTTTTGTTTATTAAAAACACTTTAGCAGAAAAAATAATAATGAATTGTAGCAAAGAATTGTATCTATTTCTATCCATTCGATTGTGTAAATATGTATCCAAAGATAAAGAAACCAATAAATACACAGAGGAAATATGTATAGACATAAATTGTTTCAAATTAATCTATGATCTAAAAATTGATTCACTGTATCTTTAACTTCAGAAATCCTCGAGCTCTTATTTTTACCAAAGATTAAAACACTGTGGTAGCAGATTCTTCACAGAGACCATATAATTTTAACATACTTTCTCACAGTCTCTCTTATCTTCTGATTTTTTATTCGTAAGTTACAATTTGCTCATCAGGGTTTGAACAAACAAACCTAATATAAAAAGGAATTGTTTACTTGAAATTATGAAGATTAAAAATCTTTAATGAGCTCCACGACTTTTGCTTTGAGTTTTATATGCGTGGATATGTATATGTAATTATATTTTTAAATCTCTCAATCCTAAGTAATTTCCTGATTTTTAACTTAATTCAACCCATTTTAACATCGCTTTAAAATGTTGTCAAACGCAAAAATAAATGTGTTAAAATACACTTTCACACGCTCCAAGTAAAAGGATAAAAATCTGTCATGCTAGGCAAATTCTTTAAAAAAATGCCGAAATCCCCTTACCCAAATCGACACGCGTCAAGAAAATCTGTATCAGAATCTCAAAGTATAAAATCCTTCAAGAAAAACGATTATATCTCTATTCGCTTATCTGCTCTTGTATTGTGGTGTAGATAGTCGACGTATCTTGTCTCTTCTTACTTGTATATAAATTATACTTCCCAGAATTTTTAAACCGTTCAATCCTAAATACTTTCCTGGTTTTTATCTCAATTTAACCCACATTAACATCGCTTTAAAATGCCGTCTGACTTCCTGACCCGATTTCACTTTTTTTATTCAATGAATGATAAACGAGCTCTGTAAAAACTTCTTTAATCAGCACTTTCACTCGCTCCAAGTAAAAGGATAAAAATCGGTCTTTCATTTTTTAAAATCATCTTTTATGTTTTTTAAATGTCTAAATACTCTTACCTAAATTGCCACGTGTCAAGAAAATCTGTATCAGAATCTCATAGTATAAAATCTCTGAAGAAAAATAATTCTATCTCTCTTCACTCTTTCGCTCTTGCGTCGAGTTGTAAATAAATTATGCTTTCCAGGAAGCATAATTTATATACATTTAAGAAGCGACAAGATACGTCGTCAACAACATATAATGATTAAATTATATAATGACATCAGAAAATAAATATGAAGAAAAAGTTAAAAACTCAAATTGTTTATCAGGGTCGCTTTCATGTCAACAACGGAGTTTACCGGGGGGAGGGGATAAAATATTTCAATTCATGTGAGAGATCAGCCACAACAAATCCTGTCGATACTACGCTCAGTGGTGGAATGAGTAGGGGGAGGTTTGGATATACAAAAGGGGAAAAAAAGTGCCTGAGATAGCTTATTGTCAATATACAACAGTGTTTCAGAAATCGAAATTTATGAAAATAAGTTTATTAAATCATAAATTTCCAAATTCCCTTATCTCAGATTCAAAACAAGGTTTGGTGGCAGTGTTTGGTAATTATACTATTTCAGAAAAATAATGTAATTATTGAACATCATTCAAGATTCTTCCATACCTAAAGATCTTCTAGAAAATCTTCACTTGGCAGTTTAAGATATTTCGATTCTGATTATGAGATGGCGCCACCTTTTGACGCAATGATAGTATTCTGAAAAAAACGCTAACCTTTGCTTTTTAGAATCAGCCGAGAGCTGGAGTGATTTGGTTTCGTTAGACATGGTTGGTGCATCGTCTGATTTTTAAAGTTTTTCGTGCGAAATCAAGTAAGTACTTTTCTCCCAAAGAGTAATTATCTTTTTCTTGATGCTGTTTTGCATTTTGTGGGCTTGTTCCTTGACTATTATTCCATATTTTTAGGCTCCTTTAACTCCACAATCCTGTTCCTCTTCCCCAATGAAATTCCTCATCCTCAGCTCCTCGCCATTTAAGTGTTGCCCCTAGCAACGGACAAGGAATGATGGTTTCCAGTCTCCTTTCTGTGAGTATTTCTTCATATTTCCCGGATCTAGATTACGTTCTTATAAATTAAACAGTGACTACATTTTCAAAATTCAAGCTTGTGGAATATGTTTTGAATAATCCCCTTTTGGCTGATTTTTACGTTAGCGACAAGAATAATTGTCATTATCCTGTCGAAATGAGGCTACGTCGCCATTCGATCAATAAATCAACAGGTTATGTAATGAGCTGACATTTTCAAAGGAATTTTGACAAGATTTTCAGTATCAAACTCAAAAATTTTTGATTTAAAAAAATAAATGAAAATGTCTGAATTAGCTGATACACTTGAAATCGTATCCTAAATTTTATTAATAAATTTATGAATAACTGCTAATAATTCTATTACCTTATTTAGGTTTTTTCAGTAGGTATGTATTATTTTTAGAATGCATTTATATTGATTTTTATTATTCATATTATATATATTATTCCTAAAAAATAGCTCTACTAAGCAATATAAACTACTAAATTATTTTTTTTTACTCTCAAGTCTACAAAGTCATATTTATACAAATTTTGTATAATTCTACAATTAATTTAATAAATTTCATTTATTAAAATTATTTAATAATGTCAAAACTTTTGAAAATGTTACAAATTAACTCCCAAATCTAATTTTCTCTTAATGTCAGAAGATAGTTCACAATTTTTTGAGAATGAAATTTGATTATGACATGTGCTACTTTTTCGTTTAACAAGCATCTAGAATTGATTTTGAATAATCCCGTTTGAGGGTTTTTTCAATTATCAACAGAAAAAATCGCCAGTGTCTTGTCGAAATAATACTACGTCCTGACTCGATCAATAAATCAACAGGTTAGGAAATAAGCTTCCATTCTCAAAGGAATTTTGCCAAGATTTTACAAATGAAACTAAACACTTTTTTCAAACATATTCATAACAAATGGAAATGTTTTACTTAGTTAATAAATTCAAACTATTTTCTTAAATTTTATTATTAAATAAATCTATGAATTAATGTTAATAAATATTGGGCTTTATGTGTATTTATTATTTTTAGAATATATCTTTAATTATTTATTTGTATTCCTTTATAATTAGTAATGAAAAATAAAAAAAATATCAAATGGTTTTTTATTATGATTTGGAACATTGCTTTCTTCTAATTTCCTTTTATTATCATGGTTCTGAATTAAATTTAAAAAACAAACAAAAAATATTGCCTTGAAAATATCAGCTTTTATTCAAAATTACATTTTTACTTTCAATTAACTTTAGAATACGTCGTTGATTTTGAAATTTTGAAAGAAAATGAAATTATTATTAAATTCTTCATTGTCAATTCGTATTTGTATAAACACGAATTCGTACGATTATGCAAATAATTTACAGAGATTAAAATGGTTTAATAATATCAAAATTTTCGGACATGTTACTAATTAAAGTCCAAGTATAACTTTCTCTCCAAAACAGAAGAAAATTCTTAGTCTTCTGAAACATGAAATTTTTATACAAAAAATTAAATAAAATTTAATATTAAGGAATCATTACATACTTTTATTTAAACACTAATATTTGGTATTTAATTGTCTTTGTTTTAATATTAATGAACGTAATAACACAATCACAAACAGATCAGATAAAAATATTTTCGGAAAAAGCAAATTTAAAACAAACTTGTAAAGCATTTAATCTTAGGATTATTTTCTTTTATTTCGTCACAAATATTGCAATCCATTGTAAAAATTATTATTATTATTTTGCTCCGAGTTCATGCACTTTTAGGCACTGTTGTGACAAATGTTGTGGTTTTTGTTAACAGATTTATTTCTCAGTTTATATTTTTCAATGTAACATTCATTTTATAAACTTTTTTATTTACTTTTTCTACTTTTTAAGATGTAGCATATTTTATAGTTCATTATTACGAATAAATATATAGCTTTATTAAATTAAAAACCAGATGATATAATTCATGATAAATAAATTATCAATTCAAATTAACCTTAAAAAGGCTTTATTCTTGAAATTTTTGAAATATATTATGACTAGTAGGACAGTAATTGTCGCTTAATGTGCCCTTTTAGGTGCAAATAATTTAGATATCTATTTTTTAACAAAATTTGTTTTTTTACTTTATAGATTGTCTAGAAAAATATGTTTTATTAAGTTTTTTGTTTATTTTTTTCTACTTTAAAACATGTAGCATATTTTATAATTCATCAATACGAATTTTCAGAATATTTTTATTAAATGGAAAAACAGATAATTCCAACCATAATAAATAAAATATTAATTCGAATTCATCTTAAAATATTTTATTTCTGAAATGGGGGAAATATTTTATAACCAGTATGGTACCTAATATGGTACTAATCTCTCTTCGGGTCTTGTGATAATAATAGCCGAATTGGGGAAAATAAACTACTATATTTTTATCACATCAAGGCAAAAAAATAAAAAATCCCTACCTAATCTTTTATATTTTATTTTAGTTACTTTTTACTAAATAATTATTAAAAAAAAAAAACAGTAAGTACAAAAAAGTATGATTTTCGCAAGAATCGAGTTCGCATTCTTCACCTTCAAATGAAAAATATTGAAATACTCGCATTTTATCGATTGAGATATTGCCCGTTGGTTTCAATTTTCCTTACCAACTGCTAAAACTCTCTTTAAAGTATTGAAAAGTAATTTGATTTTATCTATGAATTAATGCTTGAAAAACTGTATTATCCTTCAAAGTCATCCATTACAAATTTTTAAAAATGTATTTGAACATGAGTGGATGAATAAAAAGTATTTTATTAACGATTAAAAATTTGATTAAATATATTTGTGAATAGATAGGGAGAGTGTGAACTAACCGCAAGAATTGAAAAATATGGTTTTTCTAATTTTTTCGTGACAATTAAGTAGTTAATTTTTATTAATTAAAAATTATTTGCTTATGTAATAAATATGGTTGCGGTTAAGATTTGTTCTAGTGATTTCATGTTGTTATTATATGAGAAAATGAGAAGATTGAGCGAAATTTCCTTGCCTTATAGAAATTGACAAATGTCTTCTTATTTCACAATTTTTTTTAATTATTAATGTAAGAAATGTGGAGAAACTTGACTACTTGCTTTAGACAGCCGATTTATATTCCAATTCACTGTTTAATATGTCTGCCTTCATACTGCTTGCTGTAAATTAATACTAAAATTATCATGCCAAGTTGTTATTGAATTTTGTATCATTGTTTTAAAATTATTCATAACTTTTTGAAACATATTAACTTTCTGTGGTTTTTAAAAATCATTGTGGGCAGTGTGTACTTTTTTGAGATTTTAAAGGTTTTAAAATACTTTAGTGTTATAAATTTTTCTCTTTTTTATAAAATAAAATTATAAATCATAAAATCATTTTGTATGACGCAACTTTTAATTTGTATATAACGCAAATCTGTATATATAAATCGCTGATGTATGTGACACAGAAATCAATCTTTATTATTTATGGTCGAAATTCGGATGGAAAATTTGAGCAAATATTTATAATAACATGTCAGACTATTTTAGAGGATGTTTCGTAACCGCTCTTATTCAACCTATCACTAATTATTTTCACTAATTAATTATTATATCACTAATTTCGTGTCAAAAGAAACTACATTGCAAGTAATGCTCGCGCAAACGTGAAATTAGGGTCCATCATCAAAGTATTGTAATGGCTGATTTGCACATGGAAATTGATGATCATGTCTTCCCAAAATTTTAAATCACAAAAATTTTACATTATTTTAAATTTAAAAAAAAATTTGAAATAATATAATTTTATTTCTTTGCAATTGTTTTCGTAATTTTAATGCGGTATATAATTTATAACCATGATAAATTGAAATGAAGTATCAGATAGTACTCAATAATTTTAGTTAATCATTTGGGTAAACGCAACTTTTTTATGACATTATTTTATTACTTGGCAAATTTGAACATTCATTAAGCATTAACATGCTGCGTTTTATGTATTTTAAAGAGTTTTAAATATAATAATTATAGATTCCTATTTAGAAACATTAGCTTTAAAATAATATAAGAATTTGTAGTAGTCATAAATTTATTGAAATACTAATTGAAATTTCTAAAATAAAAAGCCGTGGTGATTCCAATTGACATCGTCAAGTGTCTAATGGAATCTAATTTTACAGTTAATTATCCAAAACAATCTATTTAAGAAAAGTTCGCGTTTATTACCAGTAAAGATTAATTTGACTTTTAAATAGATATTTTTTTAATATTTTTTTAATAATTTCTACATATATATATTTAAATATATTGTTCTTGTTTTTTTTCAGACTACAAGAATCAAAAAATTTTACTGATCAACCTGAATTCCATTCCCACTCCGGAAGCAAAATGTTTCTTCAATTTTTCCAGTTTTTGTAAAGCATTCTACACAGTGCTAATCTCCATTTGATTCTCATTCCGATGTAGAAACAGTCTAAAATAAATCCACTATTAGCAGATACTAAAATATATAATGGCTTTTAATTTTCTACCATCTCTACAGCATATTGCCATTGCAAAAGTGGCATTAGCTGTCTATAACAATGATATTATCCAATTCTTTGACGAATTCACTAAGACTGATGAATTTCATCACCATGGTTCATTTCATATCAGCCAGAGTCAAGAAGAGAGAATAAGAAGAAGAAAAATAGAAATTGGAAGAAGATTATCACTATTACTTCCAAAGGCACTTTCAGACCAAGTTGTGAACATCCTTCAGCCACTAGTTGATGAAGTTTATTTCTGGGTCAGAGACTATTTTTGCATCATTAAAAATATTCCTAAGAGTCATACAATTAATAATTTGTATTGGAAATCGGAAGGAACAATTGACCGAATAAAAACTTCGAGGCAGCTCGTTCGAAACGAAAGTATTGACAAGCGAGTTCGCTTCGTTTTAGCATGCATTCATTTTTGGGAGCAAGATGTTCTGCAGTTATGGCGAAGCATGTCGTCAAAAGAGAGAGGGAAAATTTCTCGCATAGATTCTAATTTTGCTGTAGGTTTTTGGATAAAATGGTTGAAAAAAAATGCTGTTTCCCCTTGGACAAGATATTTCCCAGAATACTTAAATCTTGCCTCACTTGAGCCTATTATAATTTTCGATTATAAGCACAAAAATAGTCGAATAAGACTGAGCTCATTTTTCTCTGAGTTGAACAGATATTATAAGAACTTTTTCCTAGATGGGTTTTGGCCAAAACACTCACATATCGATGATTTGTTTCAATGTTACTATTTAACTGCTGAGATTGATCGTCCCGTAGTGTTCCCTTTAAGTACAAAAGCAAAACATGTGCTCTGTGTTTATATAGATTGGCCTCTGCAGAGCCATTTGTTTGAAGTGCTAAACCAAATGTGGGACCAATTGACACCGAATTGTTTTGAACACCTCTTGCGTTATATAGTGAATCAAAAACTGTCGCATTCTATGGAAGATTTCGATTACCTGAAACTTCTTAAGGATTTGTGGGATCGAATTCCACAGAATTGCAAAGAACATATCCAAGGGAAACCAACTTACGTTTTTGTTGAGCCATTGTTGAATTATGTTGAAGACACAAGTCCACTGTCGTTGGAGGAAACATTGCAAAGCTCAAGAGATTCGGTTAGTGTGGCATGCTCTGGATTCGGGTTTAGTTTTCGATTTTGATTTATGGTGCAAATTCATAAATCATTAAACCTTCCAACAAGGTAAAAATGTGATTCAATTTTCGATTACTGGCTAAAAACTGTAATATTAATTTTATATGATCAAATGATGATAAATGGAATGATCAAGTATCGCGTCATTTGATAAATATCAGGCACATCGGCAGCCGTTTTTCCACGTGGAGAATTCTTTACGTCTTTTGTCTTTATTGTTCACCTTTTTGTACTTACAACCTTTTTTACTTTAGAATTGTTATAATGTGCGTTTATTTTTGTATCTATATTATTATTCCATTTTCAATTATTTTGTTTCAATTTTTACCTATCAGATTGATATATTTTCTCCATCTCAACAGTATCGGTTTATAAATTGCAATCCGTGTGAAAACGGTTTCATTTCACTTAGTTCTCTTTGTGCCTTGCAAAAAGGAAGCAGTTCTGTGATCAACTTTAATTTCATCTCCTGATGAGCACATTTTTGCCTTCCTTGCAGGTTTCCATTCTGGTTCCCATTTTAAAATTGATTTGTAATTCATTTCAGCAGTTTTCTTGAATTTCAGCAATAGGCGTATTGGCTTCGTTTCAGTTTTCGATATCTTCTTTCATTTGTGTGTTTAAATTCAAGTTTCCTTCTTCAATCCGTTTAATATATTTTCACTGTATTTGATATTTTCATTGCGTTTTATGCTAAACGGGATTTTCATTAATTATTCGTATGTTATTTCTCTCTCTCATTCTCTTTATATATATGAGTATATTTGTTCATATCAATCCATAGCAACATTGAGTGCACACATTTATTTATTTATTTTTGAAATAGGATGAAGGCTCTTGGTTTTAAAAAATGTAGGTGTGTTTTATAGGTTAATGATTCATTTTACTAAATAGAGTTTCACCGATATTATTTACCATTTATCAATACAAACTGCTAGAATGAAAAAGATAAAAACAGTGCAGGGGTGATGGTAAGGGTGCAGAAATGTATCATCTTGTTCAGTTTCTGCTTGATAGACATTCTTCTTGGACTGAACTCTTTCGCATTACTGCTTGATAAACTTTTCTCATGAAAAACGCAGTACTCTTTGAAGCAACATCTTCCTCTTAAGAAGTGAACTCATTGAGGCTGAGATCATAGGCGCGAAATACATTCAAAAGCAAGGACTTGCTACGATCCAATAGTCCAATATTTAACAACTAGCACTGCTCCTCTAATTAGATAATGATTAAATAATGAGATCAGATGATCGAACACAACATCCTTGATTGCTCGAAAATATCAAATATCCCACAACTGTAGTGAAGTATCACATGGTGACATAGTTGATAATTCGACATTATTATCACAAATACCTACATTTTTGAAATCAACTTATCCACTCTGCAATAAGACGGCGTAACTGGATTGTGTGTACACCTGCAGCTATTTAAAAAAAAAACATTTGGAAGTGCGTGCAGTATGTACGCCTTCAAAGTAATCTCTCAAGGCTGTAGATGGGTGATCCTCAGCTGTCCTGAGTAAATCCCGAGAGAATTTTTTTTTCTAAATTAGGAATGAACTTGTGTGGTCTTTCCTTTGAAACCACACACATGTCATGGGATAAGGCATAAGAAAACATATATGTGAAAACATATCTTCAATTGTTAATTTGTCTTCTGGTTGTTTTATTGTTGCATAAAAAATGCTTCGGCGCAAGAAGAGGTAAACCTGGTGGATTATTCAGTGACTGTAGAACTCATTTTATTGGTGCTTATAAAGAACTAAAGACAGTGAGTTCTACAAAAAGGGTTGCTAAATATTTATGCGTGAATGAAATCACTTGGAATTTCAATCCCCCTTCAGTTAATCATTTTAGTAGGCTGTGGGAGACAGGCGAAAAGTCAGTGAAATTTCGTTTCAAGAAAGTGGATGGCTTGCAAGCCTTCACAGGTAGAAATTCAATATTTAAACTTACAAAGTAGAATCTAGTTTGAATTCTTGACCAATAGTGCAAGTTTCAAGTAATCCTGATGATCCCACTGTCATTACCCCAGCTAATTTTTTTAATTTGCAGAATTCTTGATGCGGTGCCTGTCTCTAAGATGACCAATTACTGTGTGATATATCGACCTAGCCAGAGACCATGAGGGAAAATTGTTGGGTCTCGCCGAAGAGCAACCCCACCTAGTATGAAGAAAAAAATAATACTTGATTACATTGGGCGCTTGTAAGACGTTCAATGTAAAAGTTTTTCTTGCGACTGTTGGAAACAGCAAACTTCGTTATCCTTCTGGAAGCGTTGGTCTTTGGAATGCATCACAAAACTCCAAAGAAAAACAAAATGGCAACGCCCTTCCAAAACTCTGCGTGAATGACTTTTTCTTGATAAAATATGAAAGCTTACCACCTCTAAAATGGAAAATGGGGTGTGAATTAGACAACCTGCTGTGTGTTATTTCTGACAACAGGGTAACAGATGTAAAATTAAAAACTCAGCTTCGAATTATGAATAAACCAATACTTAAACTTTGTGTTTTGCCATTTCAGTCAATTGTATAACAAATATTTCTCTTCTTTTGTGTCTTGAAGTATTACTAATGTCTCCTTTTTATTGATGTTTCTTTTTATTTTTAATTGTTTATTAATATGAATCCCTTAGTCAAGATTAATGTATATTAATGAAGAAAATGATGCGAAAATTGAACATTAATTAATCTAATTTATTTGTATTTCAATTTAAAGTTTAAACTTTTAATATTTATTATTAGTTCTTTCCACTGAAATATATATAATATTTACAGTCACTCAAAATAGTATTGGGAACTTGGCATGAATACCTACAAAGATATTTATACAGCTATTTATCACATTATAATAAAAACAAAATGAATCAAAAAATATTTTATCCTTTGTTGCACAGTTTGTAAGAAGAAATTTATTTTTATTTAAGAATTATAAATTGATATAACTTTTAAAATATAATTCAAAGGCAAACAGAAATCAAAAAAGTATTGGGACACTTTTGAAATTAGAAATTCTAGAAATATATAGCACATTAGTGGAATTGAATTTACTACCCCTCTTTAGACAATAATTTTAAGCATAAAACTTTTAATAGAGAAGATTATTTATAGAAAAAAATTGCAAGAAACCTAGATAATCAGTTGATGTACAAAATTGTATTATAAGTCATAGCAAAAATAGCAAACCCTTTCTCTGTACAGAGGATATCTTGAAATCGAATGCCTACACTTTTTTTAATCATTCACTAATTCAAGAAATCAAATTTCTGTCTATGCCAAAAAGTTTACGAGAGATTATAAAAAGCAAGTGTGTTCCAACAAGATATTAGCTTTTAAATTTGCATTCTTTTTCTTAATTTATTCAAAACTGTCCCAAAACTTTTGTGAGATTTCTTAGTATTATTTGATTTCTTATATTTTCATTATAATCTAATTACATTAATGTGAGTATTTCGTTTCAATTATTAGAATTTTTATGTATCAGAATAATATTTACTTTGTCGTCTTGGTTTCATTTGTATATTTAATTAAAATATTATGCCAAAAATCTTTGAATTAATAGTGTGTCCTAATTCTTTTTGATTGACTGTACACCATCTTAAATATGCTTCTAGAATGTAGTAACTTAATTTATGTTTTCAAGTTTTGTATCTTTCTTCATGTCCTTTGTAGCCATCGGTGTGGAGTATGGATAAGACTGAAGTAATTTTTATCTCCCACACCAGAAAGCGCAATTTTTTTTTTGCAGTTGTTTTTTTTTTCTCTTCTATATATGTAAATTAGTAGTTTCTTTTTTGCTTGATGATGGTGCCGTTTGTAAATTTCTTTTTCATGTTTTGTATTTGAAGTGAATGTTTGCTTTCAAGTACAAAAATATAAAATTGGAAATGTAAATTAATAAAATTAATTATTTGTGCCATGTAAAATATATGTATATCTAATGAGTAGTAATATTAAAGATTTCTCTCAAAATAAACATCTATCAGTGATAGATTCATTTGTTTCTAGTCTACTTTTTTAATTAACAAAATTTTTCTTGTATCTGAAATAATAATTTTTTTTCTAAAAGGAAATGTTTTTACTAGAGTCATTTTTTATTTTATTAATCTTATTTTCTATATAAGAGAATTACAAAATAAAGCGTAAAATCAAAAGGAATTTTAATAAAATCTTATACATATGAATCATACATAATTAGATATCTTAATGAAACATGATGAATACTGCATATTAAACAGAAAGACATATGATGAATTTTGCTCAAAAATAAATGAAAAAAATACATAAAATTAAAAAGAATTTTTCAAACAACTTATTGCATGTATGGATCATACATAAGGAAATAGAAAGTCATGAAATCAAATTTTAAATTTTAAAAAAATATGAAAGAATAAACATAAGATTAAAAATAATTTTTAAAAAATTATTACATACAAAAATCATGCATAATGAAATAGAAAGACGCGTAAGAGATTTTCACGTTTACAAATATATGTGATATAAAATATAAAAGAATTCTCTTAAAAATATTATATATCTTAATCAAATATAAAGAAATATTATAATCATACAAAATGTGATATATATAATGAAATAGAAAGATAAGTAATCAATTTTCCAAGTTCAAAACTACTTAAATGACAATTAAAAAACTATATCTGTACAGTAAAATTTTGTTCTGTTGCAATAGTGCATTAGATCCTTAATTTTTTGTAAAATTAAATGAGCATATTTTTAATTTTTGACCCAGGATTTAGGTTAATATCAATTATTTTATTTATTGTTCATATAGAAGAACTCATTTTTGGAATGTCAAAAATTTTATTTTTTAAGATATAGAATTACTAAATACGGGTGTAAGTCATGTTGATGCCCACCAACTTGCAGATAGGCGACATAAAATTTATCTCCTTTATCCTGAGCAAGTGGTCGTAGATGTACGTTGAGTGTGAAAATGGATTTCATTCAGAAAACCCTGTTTAGCAGAAATAAAATACAGGTAACAAAATGAATGTCTCTGTTTGATAGCATCTGTAGCTAAGACGAATGAACGAAACAAAACCACATTCCATATGCAAGCTTTTGATGGCAAGGAAAAATTCCTGAAAATTATAGAAAATATTCTTTTGTTGATCAATATTAAGGTCTCCTGGACGCCATGTGAAATTTTCAATATGCTGAACTTTTATGTGTATGACATATTACATAAGATTTATGATGTTATCTAATGTTGCGTGTAAACAGTAACTTTTGATATTCTTAACAGCCAGACTTCTGTTTCAAGATACGCCGGTTTGGAACGCCACCAGCATATGCTACAGATGCCAGGCATCCTCACAGCTAAAACTTCACACGGAGTGATGTTTCATTCGTTTTCTGCCGGCTCTGAATCCTATTGTACCAAAATCCTTGAATTTTTTAATCATTACTCTCTTATTCATTTAATCATTGCTCTCTTCAGCAAATATTAATGTTTCGAAATTACTTTATTGCAGCCACGGCATCATCATTTTTTTTAATAAAACAGTTTTATCAATAAAGAACGCTGAGGTAAGGTAGGGCTCATATTAAGCGCACATCAACAATCAATCACGAACAACAGGGAATGAAACCTTGTTACAAAGAATTCATGGCACTGTCTTGTTACAAAGAATGCAATATGTACTTGGAATATTACAAAATCTATCTTGATATACAAATTTTTTCTTTCGAACACTCCTGTATTTCTCCTGTCAGTCATTTTTCGTAATTTTTCTTTTGTTGCTGTGAAATTTGTCGCCCATGCCTTCCACAACCTGCATATGAAACGTGATTTCATTCCGTTCATTCGTTTAAACGACAGATGCCGCCAAACAGGAAAAGTTATTTTACGACTATAGCATATTATAACACCTGATAATAAGTTAACAATAGTAGAATAAATAAGATGTTTTTGGTAAAAAGGCGAAATATTGTCAATATGCTAATTCAAACCACGTTTCAGAAATATTTGCACTCTACTTTCATTGTAGAAAAGGCGATAAATGAGAAAAAAGTTATAGTTAGTCAAGAAGAACACTTGTCTTTAGTCGAAGAGTAGATTTCAACTCATTTTGAAATGCAAATTGAGAAAGTGGTTCCGGAAAGACATAGTATCCACAGTATTAAAATTTATAAAAGAAAATTGTATTGAGAAAAAAAATTAACCTCTTAATTTGATGACATGCCAAGAAATATTTGGGATACATAAAGCTCAGTTTGAAATTTCGAAAATAGTCCAATGCAAATAAAGATATGTTTGCTACATTTCAACAAACTTTCTCTTAAAAAGTTAAGAGATTGATCCGATTTCTGGTCTCACTTTCTTTAGTGATACAATACAGGAATGTTGATCAAGTTTTACAAATTGTTGCTTACAATAAAATAGATGGTAATACAAAATAACGAAATGAGTGTAGCTCAGACCCAAACAGCTGTCCAAGAGTAGCAAACTGAAACATGAAAATATTTCCATGCGAAAGGGTTGACAATTTCAAATCATACTTAATAACCATATATTTTTTTACTTGATTCAACTTTGCAGTTGAAAAAAACTCGATTTATTTGTAGAAAAAGTGTTTGCATCCTCGTAGCTTTTTATAAAAAATTATTCAAAGAAACATTTTCGTTTCACGATGCCTTTGGAAGACAGAAAAATGTTTCAAGTACTTTGAAGGTAAAGCTATTGTTCAATCAATTCGATCGAAAATGCTTATATGATCTGGGCAAGGAATTTTTTTTAGGGTGCTTGAGTTTCAAAAACTATTAAATTTGGCAAGCAAATGATACTGAAACTTCAAGAACTGAAAATCTTCAAACAATAATAAATTCACTTTTTAAAAGGAGAACTACATGCATCTTATTAAATAGCAGACTACAACAGGAGCCAACTCACCTTTCGTAACTAACTAAACTGAAAGAGATTTAGAACTAATATTCAGGAAAGATAAAAGCGATCCACAGGAATCAGCCCTTTCTTCACTATTAATACAAATAACCTTTATTACCAAGACGAATGTGCAAATGTGTCTTCGCTTCCTACAGACTGTTTCACCCACACCTACAAATTGTGACGCATATGAACAAGAATGTTAAAATTAAAGTCCTCCTATTCAATTCCCCTCGAACCCCGATACCCATCGGGTGATGAAACTTGGTATACGCGTTGGGTCATGAGGAAATAATTTCCACTGTAAAATAAATCCACATTTTAAATAAGTCACGAGATACACTAAATAGTTTATTTCATTACCATTCTGAAAGAACACCAAGCCATACAATTCTAAAAGAATACACAAATCCAATATATAAAAATGAATGTTCGTTTATTCGTATTTCATATCCTGTCGTACCATACATTCTATTTCAATACAACTGTGCCAAATTATCTATCGATTGCACTTAATATTTTTTCGACGGCAGCAACGCGCCAGGCACCAGCTAGTTATTAATAAAAACACAAATGATTCACTATTATGATTTCAATTTATTTGAGCCTTTTTAAGCCTGACATTTACAGTGTAGGTTTTTTATCTTTTTCTGAGAAAATTTGATTTTCTAACCTCATATTAATGATCGGAAGTTTTAAAGGACAAGAGTATTTACCTAATAATTTAATTTTTAAATTAGAATGGAGCTTCTCTTACAGTAGAATTGGACAGATTCAAAATTGATAAGGAGGAATCGAATGTTTATTGCATGAAAAATTCCAATTCATCCACAATATCTAAATCAAAGATTGAGTATAACAAGAAAAAAAACTTTTAAACAAAGAATGGCATATTAGTTTAGAAACTTTATTTAAATCGGTTACTATTTATTATAGTAATGAAAAACACCTTTAACTTATTTTTAGATAAATGCATAATTTTACTATTAAAATGCAACAATGATGAATCTGCATCGTAAATTACCCAATTCATATCTAATTAGTTTAAATTATTTTCAAAAATTCGGGAATTTCTTTCAAGTAATTTGCAACTAAGAGACCTCAAACACACTTTTAGGCCGCAGTGGCCTGGTGGCAAAGTCTCAGCTTCGGAACCGGAGGGTTCGGGTACGAGACTCAATTCCACCGAAGAACTATTGTGTAAGGAAGTCTTGCACATTAAATCTTTCAAGCTAAACGTCCTCCCTCTGGTATGGCGTGTTGAGGGGGTGTCAGTTCAGGTGTCGTCCTTGCCATCTGACCGCCGTTAAAATGATGAGGTCGGTCCCAAAATAGCCCAAGTGTTGCTTCAAAACAATACGTTAATATAACTAAACTAAACGAACATACCCGCTTGGGAGCAGTAAAAAACATGTCAGTTGTTCCTTTTCAATTCGAATTAAAGACGCTAACCTAGTGTTCATGGACATTTCAAAGAACCAAAAAAGCATAAAAGACATTTCAAAGAACTAGATCCAAATTAGTCAAGTTCTATATTTCTAGAGCCTAACCACTTTCTAATTTTCCGTTTTCTATGCATTATAACTAAACTAAGTAATTTATATTTAAACTGAAACTATTAAAATGACTATTCAAAATTAAAAACGATGTAGAAGATATTTTCTTACTACTAATTTATCTCATGCATTACATCTTTTAATTTTAATCAATTCCATTTTCTTCAAAAAATTTAGATGCATGTATTGTCTTAAACTCAGTTCAGAAATTCTTGGAAATAGTTATTGGAGAATATTAAATTTTTATGCAATAAAATTATTCGAGTGGAGACAAGAAAAGGACAAACACAAAACTGAAATCCAAATATATAAACTTTATTTACAAGCTTAGAATCTATAAATGGATCGTTTAAAATATTATTACAGCATAAAAAGTACAAGTATATTCAAATACAGTATTCAACACAGATATAAAATTAAACTGAATTGTTACTTTAGGCAATAAATTTAACAATTTAAACAAATTCAAAAGTAATTTATGCATTCACTTTTCGTAAATTAACATTCTTGTGTAGGAAAATTTAACGCAAATATTAATTCTTACTATATAACACATTTATATGAATTATTTAACAAAAATTTCAAATAAAAATTCATTAAAAGTTTTTTTAATTCTAAATGACAATTATCATAAGGAAATTGAATATATAAATTTAATATATCATAAAATTTAAATATTTTATCGTAAATTTGTTATGATCCAAAGGGGAAAAAAACTGATATTTCAAAATGTAGTTTCAGAATCAAATTGCACTACATTGTTTATGATTTAATTGAAAGATTTGTATCTAAGCTAAAAATTATTTTTAAATAAATAATGGAACAGTTTAATTCATTTTGAACCAGTTCAGTATTATTTAAAACTCATTTAATGATGCATAAATCTAATAAGTATACTTTAGAATTTCATAGAAACTGCGAAAAAATTCTATTTCAAAACAATTATTCGAAAAGACAAGAAAATTTGAAAATCAAATACATTGAATTGGAAATGCATGATTTTATTTCAAAATTTGATGTACAAATTTGCAAGGTTATTACATTATCACAAGTACAATCAAATATATTTGAAATAAGAATTAAGTACAGATATAAAATTGTCTTATGTCGATTCATCTTGCATAAAATAACAAATTTGAAATTAAAGCATTAACTAGGCATAAAATTGATATACTTATCCAGGAAAACGCAAGCATAAAATCCCTAAAGCAATTAAAGAAATTTTACATTTTGTACAGTAATTTATAAATAATATCTCGGCTAAAAACTCGTGTAACGAGTTTTTACGATTATCAATGCCAAACAGGATATAAAATTAAAGAATTAATTAAATAAAGAAGAAAGTTATTTGCTAATTCGGTATGTCCAAAATAACATAATTTAGAGCCTATATTTCTAATTATATTAAAAGAAGAAAGCAATCTATAATACATTATTTAACATTCATAGCATCCATTCGCGTTTTCTTCATGAAATACGAAATTTTATTAAATTTGGATAGATATTTTAGGAATAATTTTAATTCATGCTAATCACGCGAGGCGATAAGTGTTTTCTCTAAAAGGCATACTGATCACCGCGTTGATCAGACACCGTGATCAAATGCTTTTAAAGAATCAAAGGACAGTTTGATTGGCTGGCCGGCCGAGCCAATTAAACCATCTTTTATCCATGTATCAAATCTGCGCAAAATTAAAATCCAAAACTATAATGTACTTAAGATTAAATATCCATAATATTAAAATTTTAATATTACACCTTATATAACTATTATTTACTTAAAATTTAAAAATAAAAAATACCTTTAAAAATCTTCTGCAAATGGATGCAACGAACGGACAATATTTAACGTAACCTGCGCAACCCATGGTAAAATTAAATCACATTTAAATATTTTAAGTAAAGTAATGAGAATGGTACCACGCATTTAAATTTAATTCATGAACAATTAATGATTAGGCTCTTAAGATATTTTCAGAATTTAAAGTTAAAGAGAATGAATGAAAAATCTTTTGCATATTATTTTAGAATTGTATACGAACGGTCAAGGATTACCAAATTTATAATGCAAGCTGAAAACTACATTTCAAAGTACAACACTGTTTGATATGAACTTGCATATAATTGCTGTTGAGTGATATTTAATTAACATGTCAAATTATTTCAAGCAATCTTTGATAAAACAAACGTGCTTCAATACATTCCTCGATTGACTTATCTTTCACTCAATATACAGATTTTTCTTCCTATCCAAAGTGATATTCCTTTGTCATAAATTAGTTGAACATACAAATACAATCTACACAGTTATTGTATCAAAATCTCATCATTTGCTTTAAGATCAATTTCTTTTGAATATTTCAAAATCTTAAGATTACAACGTAAATTAAGAGTAAAACAAATTCATCTTGCATATTTATGATCATTTCAAAAGTCAAATGCCGAGGTCTTTGTGAATTGCAAACATATAATGGAGAGTTACAGACGTATGGTCATTATAGAAAGAACATTTAATTATTTGATCACTCACTTCAAAATTGTCTTGAAGTTCCAGAACAGTGAAGTTGCTCTCAAGAGCATTAACATTCAGTACAAAAGGAGAATAACTTCAATTTTTACAAATGTTGCTAGCAAACAGAAATGTGATGAAGAAATAACAATCGGTTCACAATAACAAAAAATATCTAGATTTTTAGGATTTCATTACAGAAGTAGATAAAATTCGTAACAAATCATTAATAGAATAAAACAGCATAATATCTATCGAAAATGAGCGGAAGAATGTACTATATAAATTAGTCACTAATAAAACTCCAATCAATGCTCTGTTGTGCTCAAACTCAAGTCTATGTTGGTCAGAGAGAGTCCTTGAAGTCCGTTGTCAACTTTTGTGGCATTTAATAAAATTCATTAAAATTTTATGTGCCCAAAAAAAGTTCTAGCCATTAATCTTTTTGGAATTTTGGATGACAATACTAATAAAATGAAAATTTTCACATCTATGAAAAATGTGACCTCAACATTTTAAAATTCTTGTTTCTAAAGGAGAAAAACAAGCCTCAAACGTGAAGGAAATAACCCTTAGAATATCTCCCTACAAAATTTTAAAGTAGGTTTATGAGCAAGTACCAAATGATTTTAAGATGAAGTATCGATTGATATGTCGCTAGTTATAAATGACAGTTTAACCGTAAATTTCAAACATCACCAAGTCCGAAACAAAAATATCTGCAATCATAAATTCACAATATACATACATATTCAGTATCTAGTTTTTCAAATAGAATAAAACATCCCAACTGAAAAACTGAAGAAATGATACCCTCAAATATTGACTACATACGTAAATGATATCTCCACAAAACGGACTGCTCATGCACTTTTTTGGTACTAAATACACCTCTAGAGCTTGGTCAAATATTTATAACAGCAACTGGATATGTTGGATCTCAGCCTATAATGAAAGTCTTCGAATTCTTGGATGGGCTTCATGTCGGCTCCAACTGTGGGCATCCCAAATGGCATGACTTCTCCGCTCCGAGCATCTAAAAACAATAAATATTTCAAAGAAATTAGATAGGAAACTATGTCAAGAATTACATGAAAAAAAAACAATCTGTTAATTTACTTCAATGATTCGAATATATGAAGAGAATTTGCTGTTGATTTCTTCGACAAGTAAATTAAAAATTCTGAATTGGAACACAAAATTCAAGTAAAGTTAGTTTGTTTAAAAATAAAAATATTCGCAGTAATTGAAATATGAAATTTAATTTGTTTTATATTTGGCTTACCAGACTTTTTCCTACACTGAAGGGAATATCGGTTATTTAGGAAGACACCTCATTAATTTTCTGCCAGCCACAATTTTGAATCCATAAATAACGTATTGCACAGAAATTGTTCGTTGCGTCTTGTCTAATGGCAATATTCAAACTTAAACGAATCGCTTTACAAACCTTTCAGATTGCTTCAGGAAATAATTTTACAGCTTCAGTTAAATCAAAGCTTTACAAAATATTTAAAGTGCATCGCATAGAACTCATCGACACTATCCTCGGAGAGGAAAGAAGGTAAAAAAATTAAGAAACGGATATTAAACTAGGTTTAATTGAGCGTGAAAATATGTTTGACCATTGCCAGATGGCTCATCTCTTTCAAAACATTTTTTTCACAAAAAAGATTTCCGCGTGAATTAAAAAGTCACCTTTATAAAAATGTATCAATGTCATATGTCTATAATTTAGTTTTTTGAAAAACGATGCTTAATTTGCAATATTTTTTAATGTTTCGATAGAGCGGGCTTGAATTTCTTTATAATATTCAATCTATGCTTTCCCAATGTTAAAATTTAAATTGAATAAGTACTTTAAATGCTAACTCCCAAGTCAGATTTTCACTTTGATTTGATATTACATAAACACCAAGAAATGTATGTGGACTTGTTAGAAAATGTATAAATTTGTTTCGATTTGCTCATTCAGAACACGATTTTCATAGAAAGGTGAAACAAAAAAAAATGCATTCATGTACACATCTTAAGCAATATTTGAAAACAAAAACGAGCATAACGAACAAACTAGAAGCTTGAAACGCGTAGTATTTAATATCACGAGAGTATTTATTCTAGAACTGTTGTAACGCCGTCTCAAGTTACCGCCATATAACTCGAGTCAAAACACATGAAATTTTGTTTTAGATGTATTCAACTTTCATTTTAAAGTATTGCAGTTTAAAATTTGAGGAATGTCATATTTAGATATTCGGGATAAAAAGAACGAGCAACTAATAAAGAACGTGATAAAAAAATTTAATGGTGAATAGTTATACGTTTGATTCATTTCATGAAGGTAATATTCCGGCGCTAAACAGAAAAGAAATTGAATTACCTAAATTCAAATCTGAGTATATTCCTGACAATACTATATTACAATATCGATCTGCAAATACCCTACACATTTTTAATCTATTTTCAGGAGGGCACTTTTTCGAGACATATCTGAATTAAATTCGCAATTTTGTTCTGAAAGTTCTAGTGTAGGGAAAAATCAGAATGTCAAACAATATTTCCAAGAAATTATGTCTTCTCTTCACGTCCTCCTTTATCCTAGACAAACCAAATGAAATAATTTTCAAGCATTTTCGTTTCACAAGTTTTCTTAATAAATTTCGGAAACTTACCGTATCTCTTAGTTTTCGGTATTTTGATGTCATCTAGAAATGTCGATTGAGGGCATGGCATATGGAACTGTGGAAGCGGTCTTGTTACTGGTATCGGTCAGCGTGCCTCTATCCTGAAAATGGTATCAAAAAGGAACTATTAGTTCTCAAATCGAAAGAATATCTAACAAAACAAAATTAGTACATTTTAAAAATTCCAGTTTTTACTATATAAAATGCTTACGTGAAATCGTCATTTCGGTAAGACAAAATTTGTTGTCACTTACCAAAATCCTTTCAGTAGCATAAGAAAACGTTTCTATTCCATTTGAATACCTGCCATCAATTTCCTTTTATGAAAAGCTGACATTCTACATACGGGGAATAGCGTTACCTTGCAAAAGTGTAAAGCTCTTTACAGTGAAATGTTCCAGTAACAACTGCAGGCAAATTTGCTTTGTTGATTTCTTCAACGTTTGTTCTTCACATAAATAAGTGAAAAATTGATTAATCTAATGGAAAAGTTATAATATTAATGAAGATGTTTAAATATTAAAATGCTCTTGCATCAGGACAAAACTCAAAAACATACCAATTCCAAGCACATGGAGCAATCACCATATTCCTCTTCTCTAATATTTGATTGCTCCAAGTAAAAGCCACACAATTATGGAAAACTCGTCGTTTAGAAGTCATTTATGTGTAATATTCAAAGATTACAAATATTTCTTCATATTCAATCAACACACCAGAGATGCAGATTTTAATGCCACGTAGAAGATGCCAAAAGGTTTATAAATGTCTTAATTAGCAACTATTACTTCAAAGATATAAATTTTTTTAAAGCTGAGTAAGTATTATTACACAAAGAGAAGACCCTCCAGAAGCCATTTTAAATAGTTGGGTTTTTTTTGTGTGGATTATTTACGGTAAGCTTCGCAAAATGCATTTCGGTTAGCTTAAAAACTATAATTAAAAATTTAATTTCTTCACTTAGTAAAATTCAATGTTTATTTTTTTAACTGACCGCTTAGCGATGAATTTGTGTTCGCAAATTTAATAATGTAACTGAAAGGGTGCCAGAATTTTAATTCTGTCAGGGTAGACTATTTAAATCAATAAATCATGTCCATTTACTTAAAAATACATTTAACGGCATTAAAGGACACAGGGAAAAACTATTTAGGGCAATGACATTTAACATATATGCATTAAAATAATACTCGGGGCTACATCATACTTTACGCTCACTTCCAACACATGGACTGATTGTTCATAGCAGCAGTCGATAGAGGGTCGAGAAAAACAGTTACGGTTACAAAAATAGAGACGTAGATATCTTTTATATAAATTTTATTTTTAATAAGCAAACATAACATGTTTTTTCAAACAATTGCAAACTTTTTTTCAATTTTTTTTACCTCTTTTGATATTTTAAATTAAAGTTTATGGGAATGTTTATGAACTTTTGTAATGCAAGTGTTATTTCAGGTCCTTTTTATCTGGAACACAAATTAATTAAATGCAATTAAATTTAAGATTTTTCTTATCCCTTTTCATACCAAATTTTTTTTCTTTCGCACACTCAGAAGAATATTTGAATTCGTTCAAAATCAATATATGAAATCATTCAAACTTCCATTTTTGAATTATAATAAGAAACAAGATGAATTATTTATAGATTCGAGAAATTTGGGAGTTCAAACATGTCGAGGTTTTTTTAATTGAACAGAAGTTATATAAAATGCCCCTAAAAACATGTGGTCCCTAAGTATTGGCTGATATAACAGATCCAGTAAATTTTAGCCTTTTACCAATCGGATGTCAAACGGTTGCGTTAATTAAATGAAGGGTTTATGTATTAAAAGGTAAAAGAAAACAAGTCCCATCAAATTGCTTATTAGGAATTTCAATTCCAAGTCAGAAAGAAAGTGATTTAAGGTATTAAACTGGATACTGGAAAATTACAGATATAAAGATATTACTGCCTTAAGCAGTACAAAAAATAAACTTATCTTTTAATGACAGCATTTCATCGTAGTTCTAAAAATATAAGCTGTTGGTCCCTTCAGCAACGAAAATAAGCAAACAAGCTAATGTTATTCGGAGAAATTACGTATTCCACATTAAATTAAAATTCATTACGAATCATTAGTATTTTAATCCGTCTCTTACGAGGAGGAAAATTTCCAATTATATTAATCTCTATAAACCAATATCAAATTAAAAATATGAATTTCTATCTACTTCGTTCATCTGCTATTCGTCTATTTTTTTAATACCATAAAGAAATTTATAGATTACAATAATATTAAATTACATTCCTTGACTTCAGCAAATAGCTCTAATTATAAGAGGTTCTGTTGAATACCGATACGAGACAATATTCAATGATTCACCCGATTTATATTTAAATTTACTGATGAACTATTCTTCCAGTTGAAATTCTGAGGCAGGCTGAGAAGTCAGCCTATTTCTGTCGCCTCTCCAACAAAAAACTCCGCAAATGCTGAATTAATTGGTTTCAATTCCAAAATTAATTTCAAAATTATGAACAAAATCCACCGCAGACGTTTGTAATTCAGAAGGAAATTGAGGCCAAAATACTTTGCTCTTTCCGTACCCATTTATTTTTGCACTTCAGAGTAACTTCTCAAAACACTCCGCCAATTATAGTTTCATTTTATAAAAATACTGGTCATAAACCGATGCTTAACTGGCTTCGATGAATAACAGTCAAATTCCTGTACAACATAAAAATTAACCCAATTTCAAACATGTTCAATTTCTACACACGCACCGACAAACCACCATATGCGCTCCTACAAATTAACCAAGCCTTGGACACGACGCGATATTCACAACACACACACGCATACATTACCCACTCCGAGACGATCCCACCTCCACAATACACACACGCCCCACTCCGAGACGATCCCACCTCCACAGGACACACAAGCCCCACTCCAAAACATTCCCACCTCCACAATACACACGCACACATTACCCACTGCGAGACGATCCCACCTCCACAATACGCACACACATTACCCACTCCGAAACGAT